>JACSYO010000560.1:650000-817500 GCA_016806645.1 Ophiodon elongatus | reverse complement strand
AGTGAAACAAAAAAGGACGGCTAGAAAACCCAAGGGGGCAGAAGAAAATGTTTGTGTTTGTTTTTTTTGCACTTTTGGGACTCATTCGGTTCCGTTTCCTCGAGGAAGCTCGATCGTCCACAAAAGACGATATTTAAGATACAGAGCCAAGCCTTAGAGAAACTCAAAAACACTGTTTACAGCTGGAATGCTAGACGGACTGCGGTCCAATGTCCACAAAGTAAAGCAACACGATTGACCTTATGTAGTGTCGGCACGGGCCAAGATGAAACCGGTCCAGCTGCTCCCCCTCCCCAAATGTCCGACAGCTCATTCAATCTACAAACGAGGTCCAGACACGGCGAGGTTTAAAGCTAAGATTTGAGATGATTTCCACCATTTGTACCGTTCCTCTACTTTTCAGGCGGAGGAACGGACAGATGCACACATTGAATGGGGGGGGGACACAAAAGTCAGACTGTTATTGGAATCCAAACGTGTCAATAGTGTGATAAGATATGGGGGAAGGCTGTGCTTAGTAGGGCACAGGCCAACAGGCCAACAGCAAACGAGCTGACGAGCCATGAGAAGCAAAGTGTGTTCCATCGAGACGCCTCGGAGCAGCTAACGAGGGAGAACACCCCCCGACTGAAATGGAGTCGTAAAAACAGAAGGGATGCGTCGGTCTACGTGTTTCAGCCCAAGGTAGTCAGAGCTCTGTAATTAAAACCGGAGGAGCTTAATTTGTCGAGCGCTTCCTCGAGTAGTCGGACGCACTGAGACGATTCTTGCATAGGCCCGGTCGGCAAGACGTGGGTGGCCAACGTCTCAGTTTTGCATCCATTGGAATTATTATTTTTTGCTGCCAGCAAGGATATAAAATGGCTGTGAGGAGGCGGCCACAGGGTGGAGCCGTCCAACGGAAAGGATACTAATGGCTGAAAGGTCCGTCTCCAGATTACAGCTGGTCTTCATACTATAGTTCCATAGGAGATCAGCTCTTTTGGCTCCGAGTGGAAGTTTTACTGCTAACTAGCCATAATTATATCAACTAGAAATGGGACTGTAATACAGGAGGGGGGAGGGGGAATGTTTCCAAAAGGGACAAGCTGTGCATATCTTTCTGGCTGGAAACAAGCACATGGTTTTCCCCAAACAAGAAATAAACAACAACAAAAAAAAAAAACAACGAGAGGGAAAAACTATGGAAACAGAAATAAACTAAATGGGATTGTTTGGTGCTAGAAAAAAAAAGAAAAAAGGAGATAAAAGTGGTGAATAATTGAGAAAGGCTCAACAAAAAATAGGAAGCGAAAGAAAACATCCCTGTGATATAACTTTTGTTCAACCAAGACGCATTTAGGAGATGGAGCTTCGGCGAATACATTAAGACCTGAAGTCTGTCGGCTTGTGTTCCTTTAGCAGAGATCTGGATTTGTAGATAGTGTTGTCAGTTAATTACAGGCTTTCCAAAAAAAAGGCCACAAGTTTGTTTTAAGACAGAGCAACACTGTGCGTCCGCTGGAGCAGTTGTTTCTGCTTTGTTTACTCGGAACGGAATTAGGCACAAGTTTTCCGTAAACAATTTTTTAAAAGTAGAAATGGAAAGCAACGTGGCAAATACTGAAGTGGTGGAACATCCTGTGACGGTACTCTACAAAAAAAAAAAAAAAAAGAAGAAACGAAGCAGTTACCCACTTGTTGGTTCTAGTCTGGGAAGGAAAGAAACCTGATGCAACAAGAGGTTGCCATTGGAGTGTAACATCTGTGCAGTTTGCAGGTTCGACCCACTTGGTTTAAAATAAAAACCTCTGTGGGTGGGATTGCATGCGAATCCACATGCTGTTAAAAATCAGCAATACACAAATATTATTCAGATTTATGATCCGGAGCATGTAAACGTTGTATCCTGTTTAGAGTAGCACTGATACACTTAATAGCCCGATAATATTTATGCAAATTGTGTGGGACAGAGTAGCACTGGAATAATGCAGTATACGCACATTACATCCAGTTTACCGCGGGAGGCATTTAAAATCTTTGTTGACCAGGAGAATACTATTTGTATTCGTACAAGGGAAATCACCATTTGTAAACATGCTCGTCGGTTCTCTTTCCTTAAAGTTCGCTGCAAGCACGGTAAGTGAGAGGCAAACGGACCGGGCCATATTCCAGCACTTAAAAACAACTGTAGCAGCAATTTTCTTCTATTGAACAAAACGTTTTGAGATGTCGACCTAAAATAACTTTGACCCGAGAGCAAACATTATGCATCTAATAGAATTCAATGTACATTTAAAACTTTTTGATAAAATATAGATACGTCAGAAACTGATAACTCAACGCTTCAGGGAGAAGAAAATGTAAAGCAAAATACATGATGAGCAAAATATATATATGTATATAAATATACATATGTATATCCCACCCCACCCAATGCTACACAGAGGGGTTTCCGACCCTCCCATTGATCGATCAATCAATAATGGAAGAAGACTTCACAATAGCAGGCACATGAACGGGCTGACCCCCCGAACCCATGCCCTAAATACAGATCATTCCTAGTTCAGCTATTATTCCTCACCTTAGTCAACCAAACACCAGCTTGGACCAAACAAGGGTGAGGACACGCCTAGACACTGATTCAGGGTCAGTTTTGTAATTTCCCCCACAGATGTTATGAATTGGAAGTGTTGGGGGAGGCTGAACCCCGATCAGCCAATCAAAGTAAATGGATGAAAAATAAATCACATGTTGCGGAGCTGAATGGCCTGTGTGACCGGGGACAGGCACACGGGGCAAACCGCATCTGGACCCTGGCAAATGTGGGTGGCACAATCGAGACAGAAGAGGTTATGGCCGCAGGGAACCAAGGCAGCGATCACCTGGTTATCCATACAGTGGATGCATATCTCCTGCCCCCTCCCCGCTGATCCGAGCCCCGGTCGACAGAGGAGAGAGGATTCAGGAGGGGAGGAAGAGGAGGCGGTGCTTTCACTGGAAGAGGAGAAGGCCGAGCTGTAAGAGGGGAACCGGTGGGCATCGAGGGTTCTGGCCGAGCCGTAGGACCCTCGGTGAACTCGCTGGGCCTGAGGGTGCTCCAGGGCTTCGGTCCCAGAGAAGGTTGGGGAGAGCCGGGGCGTCCCGGGCTGACTGGTCTGGAGACATGGAGGACAACACTCATTAGGGAACATGAACATATAGCATTCTTTTTTTTTTTTATATCACCGTATAGGATTCAAAACAAATGTTTTGACTGTGGGACGGTCGCAACAGGAGGCCATGAACTGTACGGACCCGTAGAAAGTTCACCTACCTGAGATTGACGAGCGTCAAAGGTCTGGGGGGGCTGGTGGTCCACATAGGGGCTCCAGATTTGTGGCTGTGCAGCAGGGTGCGAGGCCTGGGCAGTGGAGATGGTTAACGGGTCAAATCCTGAGGACGAGCCTCCACCGCCCAGGTTGACCAGCTCGTCGGGCCCCACGGGGAGAAGGCTCTCGCCAAACCAGAAACTCGTACCGGCACCGTTACTGTTGTTGTTGTTGTTGGCATTTGCATTGAACTGACAGGTTGGGCTCAGATCGGCAACCCGGTTGCCGTTGGCGCCGCCGTAGACTGAATCAGCCGAGCTGGAGCCGCTGCCCAGGGAACTGGAGCTGTCGTTGCGGTAGGTGGAAGACATCCTGACGCCACTGTTAATATTGCTATTTATTCGCTGAGTACCGTTGACGCCCATTGGCAACAAGCCACCTCCTCCGCCACCTCCTCCACCACCACTGGGGGATGCTGCACCCGCCTGAACCCACCCGGCGTCCCCCAACCCAACCTGTGCTGCAGCAGAATTTTCGAAGCTGACGTCGGTCCCGTTGAACTGAAAGTCATTGTTGTCGACCCCGGGGGCCTCAATGCCTCCGCAGGTTCCCGTGCGGAGGGCGATGTGCGCCTCGATCTCGTCCCTCGCCCGGTCCACGTTCTCCGGCATCCCGGTGACCTCGAACACCGGCTCTTTGTCACGACTCGGCGTCACAATGTAGGTGTGGGTCTGTTGCTGAATGCGTTTGATGGTTGCTCCTGAAACATATGACCAGACCCAAGACCCTTACACTTAAAAAACACTCGGCAGTTGAACACCAACTTCAAATAACTGCTCCGGTCACATGGCCACGGGAGTGTCAAGAGTTCAACATTAACTTTAGTGTGACGCATGATATGCATGACCGTTCCACAGAAAAAAAAACATCCAAGCGTCACAGTAGCCCATTGAAGAAGAGAACAGTAACAGTTAAGTGTCGGGATGAAAAGAATAGTTAGGTATTAATAATCTCTTTGTACTTCATTGTGGCTTCTGAACTGCAGCTAGACCTGAGCGTCTCAAATTGACAAGTAAGCCCACGCCGAGTCATACTAAAGACAGACACGTTAATAGCGTTCAACATTTTCAGTGAAGACACTCGTGTTTTTTTCTGAAAATTGAAATCGGAGGACACACAGCTGTGCAATAATTATAGCACTGAACTGCAGGCTGTCTTGGTGACTCAGTTGGCTAAAATGCACACCACCTAACCACAACACCATGAGATTCGGCCTTAAGTAGAAACCTTTTCAAATGCCATATACTCATTCATATATATATATATATATATATATTTTAAGACTGGATAACCAGGGTGCATTAACAAAAATTAATGTGTCACATTTAATTGGTGAGTAAGAAATGCTTTATCTAAATGCATGTAAACACCAAATATTGAATATTAAAATTCCACGCTGCCTATTGATTCCGTTTGTGTTAGCTCACCCCGTGCAGCCTAATGGCACATGGTTGAGAACCACTGCACTTCAATTAAAAAAAATCCACACCGGGACTTTCTGACACTGACGTGGTAACGTCAACAGAACAGGGGGTTGAAGGCTTGGTGAGAACAAAAAGGCAACCTTCTGGAGTAACGCTTAACATGTTAAAACTCTAAAGACTCAAGATGAGACAAGTCACAATTTTCTGGAAATGCTCAGAAAGACAAAAAGCTGGTATTTATAGGACACTACAGAAATGTGGCTCATTTATGAGTCCGAACACAAGCAGAGCATTACTTACAAACATGTAATATGAACAAATCCTCCTGTTGGGAGTTAACTTGTCCTCCTCCATCACCCAAAGCCTCAACTTTGTAGTTTGAAAATCATATACTAAATTTGAAATATAGTGCCTTATTGTCAATACTCAAGTTGTTCCATACATTTGTAAAAAATCAAATCAGGAATCTTAATATAACTATCAAAATTCAGCACATCTGTCCATACCTGTGTTTGGTAGTGTTTTACACGAAATGTTGTTTTTTTTCCCCCCATTCATGCATTAAAAAAATCTGATGAACTCTCTTTACAACATGAAGTCCAGCAACGGGAGCAAACAACCCATCTGAACACACAGCAGGAATTATTAAAAAAAAAAAAAGACCCACCTTTGGGACCCACGACCAGCCCTACAACACGATATGGTACCCGCACCTACGGGGTGGAAACAACACGCGGTTACTATACACACTCTAAATGACATCAAACACAGAGAGCCTCCTTCATGGGACCAAAGTACTTGGAAATTAACACACACGAGACGCAGTTATTATAAATGACTGCAGTTAATTTGATTCACTACATGAGAAAGTCCGTTTGATATCGTTAACACCGTTGACTCATGATCACGTAGTAGCCGACCTGAATGGTGGTCTGTCCAGGTAGAGAGGGGGTCCCTGGACCGGTCGCAGCAGACAGGGGGCCCGTCTTGTTTCGAGAGGCTCTGATGAGGGAGAAGTGCTCGGCCGCAGACAGGATCTCCCTCTTTGCCATGGCCACGTCTTCCTTGCGCCCCGTCACAACAAAGACGGGCTGCTCCCCCCTCACTGGGGTCTTAATGTAGGTGTTGGTCTTGGCTCGGAGGGCCTTAATCTTACAGCCTGTCGGGGAGAAAGAGGAGGAAAGAGAGGGGGGGAAGAGAGGGGGAGACGTTGGAACATTTCCGATTCACTTTCAAAATGTACCACATTACATCACACACACACACACACACACACACACACACACACACAGTATTACACTTTGATACTAAAACTGATAAACGATTATGGCATACGCAATCTCAGTTTCCAGTAACTCGTGCCCTTTTAAAAGTAGCATGGCATATATACATTAAATATTCCTTTCAGCTGTGGTGGAGAGTCCAGCATCATTACCAGAGCCATTTCCTGTTGTTGTCAACACTGCAGTCGAGAGCACCCTCCCCCACCTGGCCTCACAGACAGAATATCACCCTCCCAAACCCCGCCAGGGAGTTATGGAAAGTTTATGATAAAGACCAAATAAAGGCGGCGGAAGCCTGAGAAGAGACTGTGGTGTTGAGCTGTTGAGGTCTTGTGTCACGGAGCCGTGACCTGCAGCTGATGTGGCAAAGCAATGGTGACCGACACACCGCGCTTCGTGTTCTCCTCCCGAGACAAAGCCCAGCCTGGTTTAGCACGGCATGGCACGGGGACAGGGACGGGTTCCCTCTCCGCGAAAGCACAGACAAAGCCATCAATAATACAGACGGGCTGTCACAGCGAGCAGACGGGTCTGCTGGGTCATAAGACGCGTGGGGGCGAACTTTGGTTGAGGGTGTTGGGCGAGTTGACCCACTTCTGGAGCGCTAAGCTAACTAGTCTCACGCTAACCGCCGTGAGGAGAACCTCACCCACGCGACCGTTGGGTTTAACCGGGACCGGTGGTCCCTTTGTACACGGTTCAACTGGGTTTGACGAGTCAAATGTTGCATATTTAATAAATAAAAATGGGACCGTGTAAAAAAAATGTTCGTTAATGATGTAACGCGAAGAGCGCTGACTCGTTAATGCAACAATAAGTTAACGTTGCTCGCTAACAGTTGGCCACGTAACTAATAGCAACAGTAACGTACATTCGAATATTCTGTCGTAACCGTTTCATCCGTTCACCACGTTTTATGGCCTGTTTTTATAATTCTCGTGTACGTCGTATTTAACTTTTACTTCACAGCTGACTGAACTCTCTTTCCGCCGAGTTTCCTCCAAACTCCTATCAGCAACTAATGGCTCGACCCAAAACCCTACGTAAAAACAACAAACAACAACAACAACAACAACAACTCACCCTGTCGGCCCACGATCTCCGCGACGTGCTCGGAGCTCGGAACCGCCACGCACTCCGTGGTGTTGACGCTCTTCCGCCGAGCCAACAGCGAAGCCTCGGCCTCGTAGCCCGGCTCCCCGTACATCATGGCCATGCTCCCGGGCGGCAGTAGCCCCGAGTCCTCCCGCTCGTCTCCGCCGTACAACAAGACGGTCTCGGTGTGCGGCGGCTCCATCCCGGGGGCACACGGCCCCGGCTGGAGGTGCGGGTGGCGGTGGGCCTGCGCTAGAAACGAGGAGTCGTTGGCGGCTATAACTTCGGGCTCCTCGTCCTCGGGCGCAGCCGCTACGGTGTTTACTTCGTCCCCCGAGGGCGGCCGATGCAGGGGCTTCAAGTCGAGGACAGTACCGAGCATGTTGAAGTGAGGGACTGGGGGGAGCTGGTGGAGGTGGTGGTGATACGGGAGGCTCTCGTCTACCGGTTCGGAGGTCTGGCTCTGGGTGCCGTGGTGCTCCTCGAGGCCCATACCGGCGAAAGCGTGCATTAGTGGCGGCGGGACCTCGGACTCTCCCTCGTCGGCCTCCAGCAAAGACGTGCTGCTCGGCATGATGCAAAACCGATGGCGTTGAACGGAAATCGATACGGGGGAAAAAATCAAATTGGTTTTGGCTTACAAAAAATAAAAAGCGACCAGCGCCTGTTGGTTGAAATGTGTGGCTTTTGTTTTGTCTCCCAGCTCTCCATGCAGCCCTCCCTACACTGTAATCTCGTGCTGCTGGCTCACGCGAGACTTGGTTTTGGGGTCAGACGTGTATTCACAACTGTAAGGAAGACGCTCTCAGCGTGCAGTGATGTTGTGTGAGGAGACTGAGTCATTATAATATATTAATACATATATTGGTGCCCATCTGCCGTGGGTTACACACCCCGACGCATTGGGTGAATAATTCAGTGAGGCTTCCACTGTGGCTTTCTACACAGAGTTGTACTTGGAGGGATCAAGAGGAAAAAAAAATAGAAATAAGTAAAGTTGTATTACAAGGTTTAGATTGTTGCCCATGGAGGTGAACTAGCTGGTGCAGAAGTAGCCAATAGACCAATTTCTGACCAGCTGGGAGCTCTACCATGGATGTACGCTCAGGCCGAAAGGTCCCAAAGGGGCTGTTCCTCTAATTTCAACAAGATGCTGATTTGATGAAAACTGAGTAGGACCGCAACCTCATCGGGCACAACATCCCCCAACTGCCTTTTAAGGACAAAGCAACCTTGCATACAACATTGAGCTTCTAGGGAGTTTGTTTAGCGATTGTAGTCTTTCAAATAAATGGTTGTCCAACTGAGCAAAAAGCTGGAGAAGTCTGATAGCACCCTTCACAGGAAGGATCTGAAGAGGACTTTGGAGTCTGTGGGGCACCAGACATTCAATGACTTGTGGTAGCAACAACCATCCTCTATGCAGGGGTCTGTCAGACCAGTGGCATCTCAGATTCAAACAGAAATATCATGGGGTGTTTGGTTGACTCAATAGAGAAAATGATGTTCCTGGACGAAACATCCCCACCCCCTATATGAAACCCACTTGGGGAGGGGGGAAGGGGGCATCAAGACACAACCCATTGTCTCATGACCACAAACATCTCATAAATCTGATAAAAAAAAGGTAGCATTGAATCTACATTTACATTCTATCTATCTATCTGTATCGTATAAAACAGTGGTCGTTGCATTAGCTTGGGCACTGCCAATACATTGTTTCATAACTGGAGGTTATATCAAATGATGACGATTATTATTCATTATACAGGTTTTGTATTTGTTTTGTTGTGTCAAATATTTTTTTAATCTACCAGCCTTCTAAGTATTATAGTATGTAGTAAATCCACGGTGTCGTGTAACCTGCTGTACAAAACATAGTTTTCAGATGCAGTACTTGATCTAAAAACGATCCAATAAATAGCAGCCACATTGGTGTGTATTGAAAAAGGAGGCTACTCTTCCCTAAGTTGAGGACGTGGCCCACGTGACATCATAAGACCTCCCCCTCTTACTGATTGGCCAGTGAGAGAGAGCAGGAGGTGGGCTTTCACAGATGACAGCCAATGCCGTTTCACGTTTGTGATACGTTACTTAGCATTAGTCGCATCCGGTTGAGCACTTTGAGGTGAGTAGCTAACGCTGACTTGGACGAAATAATGAATTAAGAAATGTTAATGTTTGAATTTGCTTCTACTTCAGTTAAAATAATACACTAATACACTCGCCCCGACAAAATGTCTCAAATTCCTCGTGACTTTCTGCATCTAAAAAGGCTAGCCGGCAGGCCAGTTAGCTTCAAGCTAACAGCTTGTCGCTAATATCAATGTCCGGGTTTGCTTTGTCACCTTTTTTGCCTGTTTGCCTCCAACGCGATTGAATTAAGTGTGATGTGTGCTGGTGTTAATTTGGGCAGGTCCGCTCTGGTTTCTACTGTGAAGCTCGGCTCTCGGTCTGCAGGATGTACAGGTCCTTTCGGGTGCTGCTGCAGGTGCTCTCGGCCCAACTGCTCTGCGTGTGGGTGCTGGGCTCCGAGCTCACGTTTGAGCTACCAGACAACGCCAAGCAGTGCTTCTACGAAGACATCACCATCGGCACCAAGTGTACCCTGGAGTTTCAGGTGCGGGGTCGTCTTTTGTCCTAAAGCTCAGCCCTCTATTGTATTAACGCCAATCTTCCTAAAAGGAAGTTGTAATGTGTAAGCTGTAGATCTGAGTCCAGACTCTCTGCTGAAAGGCAGAAGTGATCTTGACTGATGCATTTATGGTATACTTTCTAAAATATAAACAACAAACGTTTAATATCTTCTTTTAAACACACAGGAGCTATTTTTTTCTTTTTTTCTCACTGTATTTATTGATGCATAAGCGTTGTTTGCTCAAATAGGTGGATTTTGTCTCCATAAACAAAATGTCTATCTCGTTGGTTACCATCCTATACAACAACATCATTCTGAATGTTGCAGTAGTATGCAGATTTCTTTTAGTCCTTTTTATTACAATATGATATATATGTATTTTCATATAAATCTATGGGTGCCTGTTATGTTATTTTCTTTGTTGCAAATAGCCTGCAGTATACCAGTGTCCTTGCACCACCATTCTACCGGTTTTCTCAGATTTTTTCTGTCACTAGCTAAAGTTAGAATTATTTGCCAAATATTAAAACCAATCCAGTCACACTGATAAGCATATCGTTACATATCTTCATATGCCTTAGAGAGAGCTATATTTGGCCTTTATCTTCCATTAGATTACTGTGTTGCCTCTTTCCTAGGGATGAGCGATTATCCATCATATTGTTTATAATAAATGGTAAAGGGACTTGCATTAATACAGCGCCTTTCTAGTCTTCCGACCACTCAAAGCGGCGGACACTACATGTTAACATTCACACGCACATTCAGACACTGATGGCGGAGACATTCATGCACACTCACACTGATGGCACAGCCTTAGGGAGCAATGTGGGGATCAGAGTCTTGTCTAAGGACACTTTGAAATGTGGAATGGGGGAGCAGAAGATCATAAATTGTATTATCTCTTCACGCCAGTCTTTTATGCCTAACATCTGTCACAACTTGAGACAGTAGATAGTTGAAAACATATAATTTAGGAACTGATTGAGTTGTGTTTTAGTAAAATACCACATTTGACGGATATGGATGTGACAATCATGACACGAGTTTTGTCCATATCCTCCGTACTACTTGGCAGAATGCATGATGGCTTTAAAAAAGAAAATTTAAATATTGTGTCACTCAATAGATGGTCCTCCCGTCTTTATGTTTCCCCAGGTGGTGACCGGTGGCCATTATGATGTGGACTGTCGTTTGGAGGACCCGGAAGGCACTACACTCTACAAGGAGATGAAGAAGCAATATGACAGCTTTACCTTCACAGCAGCCAAGAATGGCACCTACAAGTTCTGCTTCAGTAACGAGTTTTCCACCTTTACACACAAGACCGTGTACTTCGACTTCCAGGTTGGCGATGACCCTCCACTCTTCCCAAATGAGAACAGAGTCACTGCTCTCACTCAGGTAAGCTGTGTGTGCGAGGATGCACATGCTTTTGCATGTTTGTGTGTGAGGGAATGAATGTTTCTTTAGATTTCTCTAAGAGTATATGGCGTACAATTGTATCCATGCTTTTTGCTTTGTATAATACTGACTTCAACCCGATTCTTTTTTCTTTTTTTTTCTTTAATTTAAATTAAATTTTCAGGATATTCAACCTTTAGTTTCATTGTAAAGCATTTAATACATGACTTCTTTCAGCGCTTGTATAAAGGCAATAAAGTAGTCCATAAATATGAGGTATGAGTTTATAGTTAATTACAATTCCTCCTCGACATTGTCGAAGTTGGTTTATAGCGTTTTGCTGGTAACAGTTGTCTTCTGGCTTCTTCACAGTACATTTTGTTTGTCTGCCCTTTGGCGTTTTCAGAGAATACTGTGACAAACAGCGTGTTGAGCATAAGTGCCTTTTGTGTGTGTGTGTGATCGTAACACCCTTTGTGGTTCCTGGTTCCTGGTTCCTATTCGTAGGAATAGTTTTGTGACCTTTAGGAACTCCCAGCAACGCGTCACCCAATATTGACCTGAAAAGAGGTTTAAACTGCTGTAATGACTGGCACACCTGTCTGGGTGTGCTCAGCATTAGTCAGAGTTTTAACCAGGATGCCCATGTTTTTAGGCACTATCCCGTTGTGGTTTCCCCATGTTTGTTTCCTTCTGGCAGAATAACAGATTAAACTTCAAAAAGAGAAAATATTATTCTTGCGCAGTGTGTACTGCAAGATGAACATGTAGTCAGAAAAAGTGTTTGTGTTAGTGAACGAACCAAACTTAACGCTTGCTCATAATTTTGCAGGCCTTTGCAGTCACCCTTACACCCAGTTGTGGTTCGATATTTTTGTGATTCGATGGAACATGAAAAATACAGTGGACAAGAAACTACTTCAGCTACTAAACTTAATGTTGTTTAGCTGTAAACTAGCTAGACACTTGGTTCCAAATCTATAGTGGAAGGTTGTAGGGTCAAAAAGTCATTTTACAAGTTGGAGGATGTTTTAAGATTTTCAGTCAAAGACGGTCAAAATATCTGACGTCTTTTTTTTTTTCTTCCCATTTCCAGATGGAATCAGCTTGCGTGTCGATCCATGAGGCCCTGAAGTCGGTCATCGACTACCAGACTCACTTCCGCCTTCGTGAGGCACAGGGACGCAGTCGGGCGGAGGACCTCAACACCCGTGTTGCATTCTGGTCAATCGGCGAGGCCATTATACTTCTGGTGGTCAGCATCAGTCAGGTGGTCTTGCTGAGAAGCTTCTTCTCTGACAGGAAGACCACGACAACACGCGTCGGATCGTAACAGTCTCTGAGCCCCGGGATCTGATTCACCACTTTCTTTATCCGTACCTGGACCTGTGTGTAGAGTCGGTTAGAATATCAGTGCTGATCTGCAATTGGAGCATATCAAACTGCCAGGTCGTACAATCTGACACGTCATCCATATTCAGCACTGATTTTCTGACAAACTTTATGCAAATTAGTCTTGAGCTTCAAGGTTATGTCTGTTTGAAATGTTTTTGAGGGGTAAAAGAGAACCTCAAGAAAGGCTTTTGTTTGTTGCTTGTAACTATCTGTATTGGAGGCAGTTCACGGTCATGTAGTTGAAGCAGACCGTAAATACTTAAAATATTTGGAATCAATCTTTTCTTTCCTTCCCCCCCCCCGTCATCTCCAATGCTCTTTCCCTGATCTCTTCCATTTTTCAGCCCAAACTGTGCACTGAAAAACCCAAGAGTGGAATTTGTGACTAAATGTACTCATAATGCAAAGTTTATGGTTTTGTTTATTTCTTTACATGCAGAGCATTGGGTATTTAAAACCACACTGGCAAGGCAGAGTTGTACCCTACAAAGGTTACATTTGGTTATGAAAAAAATAATGTTTTTTTTCTTTTCTCTATTAAACCTCGCTGTATTAAGTGAGAGAATAGATATTGTGTTGTGTTTTTATCAGCTTTGTCATTTTAGATGAGTTATTAAGAGTATGCTGTATTGAGAGTCAGCCATCCTCTAATCGAATGTTGGATTGAAACTGTTTGTATTTGGTTTGAAGGATTGAAGGCTCGATTTTTCCTTCGGGTAAAGTCATGATTGAGTTTGACCACGCCTAGGTGAATTATCTCTTTCAAATGTTATAATCATCTACTCAATGTGGAAGGCAAAAAAAAGAAATAACGGATATTCTTTTTTAAAATTACACTTTTTTTTTGTGTGTGTGTTTAGCAGCAATTTTTAGTGCACCGTGTCTTTTCCTGGTTCCCTTGCAATGTCATAGCTAGTCCCGCCTTTGCTGTTAAAAGTGTAACAACTTATTTATCTTGTGGGTTGATGTTGCTCTTTTGGTTTTATACAGCACTGTTGTAAAATTCATGTTTTGGAAAAAGAAAATTGCTTGATTATAAGGTAATTCCAGTAACTTTGAGTTGTAATTTGACTTTCTTTTTTTTTCTTTCTGACTGCCTACTCAATTAATTTTCCAAAGGAAAAGGGAGGAAGATTTAGAAGGCTTTAATCTATTGTGGCTCTATATTATATGACTTAAACATTTGAGTCTGCAGTTATAGGCTTACTTAAAGCTGTTGCTCCAGCCAGGAATCCCGTAAAAGGCAGTGGTTCATTCTGTCTGTCACTGTTTATTGATTTGCAAACAAAATCTAAAAGCAAATGTTGCTCTCAGACACAGGCATGAAGGCTGAAACATGAAATGCCAGAGACCTTTTGAAGTTCTGTAGAATTTGTACAGTACACAACCTCAATGACTGTGACTCAAGAGCAGAACACCTCCTGGCAAAGCTGGAAGACATCTGTTGTAATGTCAGATAAATATATTTATATTCATGACAAAAGACAGACTTTTACACTTAACCGACAGAGCAAAACCAAAAAATATGCTTTTATAAGTTTGGTATTGTTTCACTGTCATGACTGATTCTAGAGGCATTGGAAAATAACATGTTATTGTATTTGTGTATTGGTTCCGGTTTGGTTTTGCCTATTTTTGTATGGTTTTCTTTTCACCATAATGTTTGACAGTTTTGGTAGGAGGTGCAGGGTTTGCATTTCAGTTTTAGGTTTATGCGCAGACAGGTAATTGTTGGACTAGAGCTACAATGATTAATCGATTAGTTGTCAACTATTAAATTAATTGCCAACTATTTTGATAATGGATTAATTGGTAGAAAAAGAAAAAAAGTTTTCAAAAAACTGATTGCGGTTTCTTTAATGTGACTATTTTCTGGTTTCTTTACTCCGATGACAGTAAATTGAATATCTTTTATTTAATCATCATTAATAAACACTTACCTTTTAGTGAGGGATGGTGTCTTTGGATCTATATACTCTGGTCATGCTTATTTTATCCTGCAGGGAGGGATATAATCAAGGCCATCAGTCATAATTGCACTCAGCCAATATTTAAAAAATATTTCTTACTCCAGAAGATACACAAGAGTTATTTTAAGAATTACTTTGATGCTGGTTTCTCTTTCCACTGTAATTATCTCTTTATATAAATCCAAAGGTTCCCGAGAAGCAGCAAGCTCTATATGTTGATTTCCCATTAACTACGTCACAGCCTGCGAGCGCTGCGATTGGCCGCTCGCAACGTCAATCATCTGCGCCAGTCGAGAAAAAAGACTGCGTCGGATTTGCGAATTGACAGAAAGTGAGTCGTGATCATCCGGTCGAGCCGTGGGTGGAGAGCCTTCCCTGTTTACCTTCCCTTTCGCCGTGACTACTGTCGTGCCAGCTCGCCGAGCGGCCACACGGACGCCGTTTATTGGGGGGTAACGTCTGGTACCGTCGCTTGTTTCTCGACGTGTGTGACAGGAGAGCGGCTCGTAACACTAGGGATGTCCCCGGGTTGTTTAGCCGAACAACAGACCGACCGTCAGTTAGCCAGGCTAAGCTAACAGCAGCACGACGTAACTGGTGGGGGTGGATTTCAGTATCTCGGCCCTCGGGGGAAGCGAATATAGATAACGTCTCCGGAGCGAGCTGCAGAACAATGACACGCGCAGCGAGCAGGTCCGACGGGGGAAAGGAGACGACGTGTCGCTGGATGAGTGTCGGTTGACCGGTCAGTGGAGAGGTGTAACGGAAAGGAACGTTCGTCCAGCTAATTGAAACCAGTCGGTTGAGGGGTATAACTGAAAGAAACGTTCGTCCAGCTATTCGAAGCCAGTCGGTTGAGAGGTGTAACGGGAAGGAACGTTCGTCCAGCTAATCGAAGCCCGTCGGCTGAGCTACGTTAAGCGAGGAAGTTGACTAGCCACCTTGCTAGCACGGCGACAGATGCATTACTGGACCAAGGGTCGCCTCAAAAGTCTGAGTTAACTTGTATATATTTAAAAGAGTCACACAACGGGCGGGTGATGGCGATTTTTTAAAGCGGACGTTCAGAAAGTCAAACGTTTCCGAGGGTTTTAACGCCGGCTAACGTCAGTGGGTTTTCCGTTAGCTCGCGAGCGGAGCTGCTTGTAAACAAAGGGTCCCGAGCTCCACCTGTCCCAGCGACGTGGACACCCCGAGGTACCGCTCACCGTTTGTTTCAGACACTGTTGCCTTTTTAATTTTTTATTGAACGGTGAAACCAACTCCTAGAAATGGATTTAAAGACCGCGGTGTTCAACGCGGCCCGGGACGGTAAGCTCCGGCTGCTCCAGAAACTGTTGGAGAACAAAGATGGACACGAGGTGACCAAGTTGATGGGCGAGAAGACCAACGGGGCCACCCCGCTCCTCATGGCCTCCCGGTACGGACACCTGGACCTGGTGGAGTACCTGCTGGAGTGCTGCAGCGCGCCCGTGGAGGTCGGCGGCTCGGTGAACTTTGACGGGGAGACCATCGAGGGGGCGCCCCCTCTGTGGGCGGCCTCGGCGGCGGGTCACCTGAAGGTGGTCCAGTCCCTGCTGGGCCACGGAGCCTCTGTCAACAGCACGACCCTGACCAACTCGACCCCCCTGAGGGCGGCCTGCTTCGACGGCCACCTGGACATTGTGAAGTACCTGGTGGAGCACAAGGCGGACATGGAGGTGGCCAACAGGCACGGCCACACATGTCTCATGATCTCCTGCTACAAAGGACACAAGGAGATCGCGCAGTACCTGCTGGAGAGAGGCGCAGACGTCAACAGGAAAAGTGTGAAAGGTCAGTGGATGGCAACTCTCAGCATCAAATGACACCCATTGGCCTCCTTTTATTCCCACCTCCTCTGACCCTGAGAAAAGAAAGTGATTGATTCTGCAGACGGGGACCAGTCAGGGTTTCATAGGGTTGGAATTCCTTATTTCACAGTGGTGTCAATGAAAAATGAGAGAGCAATAGTTCAGTCTAGTAGCAAGGGATTTATGAGAAAATCAGGAACAAACTATTACATTACAAGCAGGTAAAATGCCCTCATACTTCAGAGGTAATTAATTACAGTTCTAATGTTCACGTTGCAATAAGCAGTCAACAATATGAGATGGTAATTAAAAGTATTTGCATGTTTCCATTTGAAATGACTCAACAGAGTAACATGAACTTCTGGTTTCACCATGGAAAACTGTGGCGGTGACTACGAGTGTGTCAGCTGGGACTGATTGCGTGGGCGTGTCCACTGTTCTATGAATACATGAGAACCAGTGTCCATTCTTTCTGGTTTTTTTTTTTAAGGGTATTTTCATTTTTACACAATGACCGCCCACAGGATTGCTCAAGGAGAAATGCATTAATGTGATATCATCCATTAAATCATTTTGTGTATCCGTTGACTAATGTAGATGTGTAGGAAGGCTGGAATCCAGTGGATTAAAAAAAAAAAAAAGACTAGTTTTCATTGGTGGAGACATGCCATCAACTATAGTCCACTTCTCTTCACCATCTGTATAAACTTGCAAGCAGTATTGTTTTTTTTTTGCATATTTTAGTGTTCGCCTCCGACACTTCCGCTCCTCAAACCGACGCTGTTGTAGCGCATCCTGTACTTGCCCGATGAACTTTAGGTAATTCGTGGTTGCCACTAAATTCATTCACTTCAGCCCAAACACCAAAGTCGAGACAGCTGACCTGACCAGGAGGAGAAAAAGAGGCGGGTGCTCTACTGTGCACAAACCAAGTGAGCTTGTCCGTATCATGTGTGGTGATTAAGGTATCTTACTAGTCCATTCTTCAGACCGTTGCCTTTCCCATAACAGCTGAACCAGCAGGAAGGTGTAGATGTGTAAATTAGATATGACGTGGCAAGTTTCCAAAAACAATGAACCTTGTGTTGATGGAGCAAATTTTGACTAAAAATGGTGAGGAAACTCCAATCACAACTGATATGAACTGCCTAAGAGGCTCTGCTCTCTTCCTTCCAACCAACACTTAGTTTATTAAATATCTTCAGTGCGACACCTGTCGGTGAGGTGCCCTCCTCACTTCAGTTTACGGTAGCCTAAATTCAGTTTGGAAGCACATAATGAGTTTTCAGACTAATCACTGGCTTTGGAGAGGATTTCCTTAATTTCTGGATTAACTTGTTTTTGTTAGTGGAAGTGAATTTATCATCCAGGAGAGCAGAGCTTAACATATATATCCTTCACCGTGTAAAACTGTTGACGTTGAAGATATTCCCCCAGAAAAAGGTGTCAACTCTGGTTTTGAGGAAGGTCCAAGAGGCATTGTGGCAAATCTATGGCAACACTGTGGTGTCCATTTTTTTTAAAAGCATTTAACCGTCCAAAATTATTGTAGCTATGTTAAACCAATTTTTCTGCAGTGTTACAAACTCGAGGAAAACGGAGTATAAATAATGATTAATCCCTGACTAACCCTGTCTGGTGTGCTTGAATATGGATTAACCTGAGTGTACCTTGGTTTAGTGACAGCAGCATTACACAAGTGTTACGTTGGCGTCATAGGCTTTTAAGGATAGACATGAATGTTTTTTTAGATGGGTTGACTTGATTTACTTGAAGAACCAGTTGTGGATTTTTTTTTAAACTGTTTTTGTTTGTGACTGACCCTGATTTCTAAGGACTTGGTGACCTATTTAAAAAGAAATTTGTAGGACAAGGATTACAAAGACCTGTCTAGGTATGGTAGCATTAGTACTACCTCCAGAATTTTGCATGTCGCAACTACTTGTCATTAAACCACATTAGTATTACTCACAAGGGTTTGTTTGGATGCGTACGGCCTTCTCGCTCTACATATGAAACATTAAAAAAATGTCCGTGGGCGACACGAGTACACTATTAAAGGGACCCTACTGCAGGAACCTAGCGATTTTTTTTTTTTTAAAAATGACTATATTTAGCACTATCCAGGACTCGTACAGTTTCAGTCTTAACTTGAAGAAATGCAGTAATAGTGGATTTGGTCCTGGTTAATCTCTCATAGTTTTATTTTCTCTCAAACCAGGCTTGCATTCAAGTATGGAAGCTGAAATTGACATTTTGCACATTTTCAGTGATGAATTATCATATGTTATAGTTAATATTCTCCATTATGTGCTGATGGCTCTTTAATATACCACCATGTCTTAAATCCCAGATTTCCTCTATAATCACATGACAATTCACACCTGAATCATGGATTGGAACTGAGTGTTTAACAGATAAATGACTAGATGGCAGCTTCCACAAAAATCCGTATTGCAGCTGATCTGCAGCCATTTTGAATATATTCCTACCGAAAGGACATCGTCTCAATGTGGAAACAATAAGAATGTTTGCTGGATGTATTTTCTGTGATACTAAATCTAATAATATTATAGTTAATAAAGGCCAGTTTGCAAAGCTGGTTGCTTTAAATCCATGTCTGCATTAATGAATAATGCTGTGGCTCAGCTGGAGTTTCCCAATGGTCATACAGCATTAGTGCCAGCCATAAGTACCTCTTCCTCTGGCATCGTGATGTACAATCGTCACTTAAATGCATCTGCAGATCATTTTGGCGTTACTTGTTCATCACCATAAATGGTCAATTGTTCACAGGCAACACGGCGCTTCATGACTGTGCAGAGTCGGGCAGTCTCGAGATCATGCGGATGTTGCTGCAGTTTGGAGCGTCCATGGAGCAGGACGGCTACGGCATGACCCCCCTGCTGTCTGCCAGCGTCACGGGCCACACCAACATCGTAGACGACCTCACAACGCACCAGCAGGTCAGGGCTTCTGTCTCTTACAATGCAGAGTTTGTCTGCACGGATGTGTGTGTGTGTGTGAGGCGAGGGTTATGATTAATCCATCGAGTTTTTCTCTTGGAGAAATACATGATGGGGGGGAAAAAAAAAAAAAATGCTGTTCTTTTCTCTGCAGACGAGCCACACGGAGCGTATTGATGCCCTGGAGCTCTTGGGAGCCACGTTTGTTGACAAGAAGAGGGATCTGCTCGGAGCGTTAAAATACTGGAAGAGAGCCATGGACCTCCGGCACATGGACAGTAACAACATTGTCCATAAACCAGAAGCCAAGCAGCTGATCATGGCATACGACTACGCCAGGGAGGTGAGTGTTAGTTTAAGCCTGTTTTTTTTTTTTTTTCCCCCAAAGTAACTAATAGGGTTTATTATTGCTGACGTGGTCATAATTCGATGACGACAGCACAGAGTTGAGCAAGATGACTGCTTTTGAATTCACTGTGCAAAAAACCTTGAAAGTTGCTTGCTCGTCTTTTTCTGTATTTGCTGTGAAGAAATGGAACAAAGAAAAAGTGACATTTAGATTGTGCTTTTTTTAATTTAATTTTTTTATTATCCTGGCATGGTCTTGACGTTGTAATCCTCTTCCTAGGTAACAAACGGAGAGGAGCTGGACGGGCTGATATCTGACCCAGATGAGATGCGCATGCAGGCACTGCTCATCCGTGAAAGAATCCTCGGCCCCCAACATCCGGACACGTCTTATTACATCCGTTACCGAGGCGCCGTCTACGCCGACTCTGGGAACTTTGAGCGCTGTATCAACTTGTGGAAGTATGCCTTGGACATGCAGCAGAGCAACCTGGACCCCCTCAGCCCCATGACGGCCTCCAGCCTGCTGTCGTTCGCTGAGCTCTTCTCCTTCATGCTGCAGGACCGAGCCAAAGGGCTCCTGGGGACATCGGTGTCATTTGAGGACTTGATGGGGATCCTTTCCAAGAGTGTGTTGGAGATTGAGCGGGCAGTTACACAAAATGGACCGCTGCCTCCTGACCCCGCTCAGCTCAGCAAGGCCCTGTCGATCATCCTGCACCTCATTTGTCTTTTAGAGAAGGTGCCCTGTACCGCGGAGCAGGACCACTTCAAGAAGGAAACCATCTATAAGTGAGTTTCTGTGTAAATGGCAACAATTTGTCTTCAGTGAGGGAAATTGCCCTGGTAGTCTCGTAGAGTACGGTCACCCACGTGTGTCGGCAGAATACAAAATATGTGCGTTTTAGAGGAAGTGCAATTTTTCTTATTAAAAAATGTCTCTTTCATGCCCTGCCTTGTGTTATCTTTGGTTGTGTGAACTTGCACCAATCATAGCACTTGCATATCCCCCGCCAAACCGTCGGTCCTCATTGTCCGTTGGGACGCCGTGTCCCTCGCTCAGTGTGGTTACCATGACGGTTGTAGTTCATTGTCGATTTGTTTCTTAGCTGTTCCTTGCCTAAAAAGTCTTTCCAAATCTTCACAGATTCCTGAAGCTCCAGCCGTGTGGTAAGAACGGCTACAGTCCACTACACCTGGCAGTCGACCGCAACACCACCTGCGTGGGCCGCTATCCCGTCTGCAAGTTCCCCTCCCTCACAGTCGCCTCCATCCTCCTCGAGTGTGGGGCCGACGTGAACAGCCGCGATGAAGATGACAACAGGTCTGTTTGGCTTTTTTTCTTCCACTCTAGTTATCCAGCTCCCATAATTGTTCTTTCTCCATACTGGTTTTATTTAATTTTTGTTTTTTTTTTACCACTATTTCTGTTAATAAGAAACAACATGGTAAAAAAAAACTCAGTGATCATTTTTATTTCTTTTGTCTGTAAACCGAGAAGCTAAATGAAAGTACCCCCAAAAGCTTCTCCATTGCGCCGCTGTGACAGCCACCAGTTAAAGAAGTGGCATGACCATGTCTACCAATAACCACACCGATGATGGCCACATGTTTTGTAGCATAATCACATGGCGGCTCTATTGTCTCTCCCAACCCACCAGCCCCCTTCACGTAGCCGCATCCAATGGTCACCCCGACATCATGAACCTGCTGATATCGTGCGGGACTCACTTTGACAGCACCAACGCCTTCCAGCAGACGGCCTGCGACCTCCTGGACGAGAAGGAGCTGTCCAGGAATATCATCCAGCCCATAAACCACACCACGCTGCAGTGCCTGGCCGCCAGGGCCATCGTCAAGCACAGCCTCGACTACCGGGGGAACATCCCCGAGAAACTAGAGGCCTTCGTCTTGCTCCACAGATAATGGTTGTGATGGAGTAGAGGGGAACGGATGATGGATGGACTGGACAGACCGAGGAGCAATATCGTTCAAGGCACGACCCCCGCAAGGTGTTTGGACAAGTTGAAAGACACTATTTTTTTTGGGGGGGGAGGGGGGAGTTTGGTTTGCAAATTTGAACTATTGGGAGAGTAAGAACTTGAAGATTTGCGTGAACAAAAATAATCCTTGGATAAAGATTGGAGTGAATGGAGTAATGAGTTAGCGTTTTCTTCCTGTTTGCTCCGTCGTGGAGCCACAGCTCTGACTGGTCGCAGCCTGATCTGTGGGGAGGTATCTCCAATGCAACATGGACAAATACACTTGTATCTCTGGATGAACTGAGCAAGGGGTTTACGTATTTTTGCTTTAGAATTTTTTGTTTTTGTTTTTGCATATTTCACTATGCTATTTATTGAATGAAACTTGAGAGATTTTTCTCCATGCCGGCTGCAACCCAGCCTCAACTTTGCCTGCTTCTCTTTTCTCAAAGCAAGTATTGAGGCATTTCTACATATGCTGGGACTTCAGGTTTTTTTTTTTTTTTTTTTTTTTTGTCCCATCACTGTTGCCAACAGTCATGGGCCCTTCCTCAGTCATCATTAGGTTTTTTTTTTTTTTTTTTTTTCTTTTTTGTACTTTTTACAGAACATTCGGTCATCGTCATGCAACTCTGGACATCTGCCAAGTGGTGTGGATTCCAGACTCCTTTTGTGGTTCCCACTTTAGTGTCTAACAAAGCTTTACGAGAGGGGGTTAATGTCTGCGAACACCATAAGTGCTTTATTCTTCCTATGCACAGGCTAGGCTGTTGGAAAGAGAGACTGTTGTATTCTGTGCCGGCACTTGTCTGTGCAATATCATGAGTTTTTGTGTTTACCTCATTGCTGCCGTTTCCTCCAGTATCCCCTTACTTCACCCAGAGAAGGAGGGGGGGAGGGGGGGGATGCAAAAACCATTGTACTGATTGTTGTAAGAAGAGTGAATGAATTTGTGTGAGTGTGTGTGTGTGTGTGTGTGAGAGAGAGAGAGAGAGAGAGAGAGTGGCACACAGTGTGTTTTCTTGTATGCAGAGTGTTGTTTTTTTTTTTTTTTTTTTTTTTTAGCTTACACAAATTATTGAGGGCAAGAGTTTCGGCGAAGTGGCGCTCATGGAGATTCCACAATACACGCGACTGCCACTCGAAAAACCACAGCGGCCAAACTGGGTGTCTAAAAACCGCTGGAGTGTGCAGGCTTGTACACAGAAGTGACCTCTTAACGTTCATACATGGCCGACATTTAAATGCTGTTCTTTTTAATAATTATGATCAAAAAAGAAAAAAAAAAAATATACAATTTACCTAGGTAGGTTACCGACTTTGGCCCACTGTGCATGTGCAGCAGCATATCAACCAATCACTGCAGAAAACCTTTTGGTGAGAACTCCCGGACTCCAAACTAGACTACAGCCGGGACGGTTCTACTCATTTTGTACCGCCGTCGTCCCATCGTACGAGTGGGAGGACGCCGCGGCGTGCAGAATGGCAAAGCTTTGTGAATTATCTTGTTTGCACATTAGCTTTTTTTTTTTGTTCTTTTTTTTTTTAGATGTGTGGGTTGAGAAAAAAAAAAGGGCTTTTCATAATTCATAGGATTTCATATTGCAGTCTATTTAACCTGACAGTTTAAAAACCAGACATGGAAAATGTATGAGGACTCCCAGGGCAACTTGATTTGAATCTGCACTTTATTACAGCGGAGTTTAAGATTTGATATGGCATTAATCAAGTTCATGTCTTAATAACCAGTTTGACAATAAACCCATGTTGCACTTGTGTCCTTGTCCGAATGTCTTTATTTCCTTTTTTATTCCGTCTTATTTGTGGGCCCTTTTCTTTTTTTTTTTTTTTTTTTTTTTTTGGAACGTCGGCCAAGAGATCCTTTTAATAAGTTACAAACTGGTGTCACAGCTTTGGGCTAAAGAACATCACCACACGGTTCCCTTTCCACCAGTTGGTTCTTCTGTATCTATTCTTATATTTCCATGAGCTGCTCCTTCCTCTGCCTCTCCAGACACTGGAGCTGGGAGTCGGTGTGCAGTGGACCCCGCTGGACTGGAATGTGTCCAGAAACCCTCTTGACGTTAACAGGGGAGGGGGGAGAGGGGGGGGGGGGCGCTCATGTTGTGCATCCAGTTGCTTTCAAGAACTGTCCCCGATTTTTGAAAAACATGCCGAGCCCTGGCTCGTTGCTTAAAGCCACAGAAGCCGAGCGGCTGCAGAGAACTTAAACTGTTCTGTGGCGAGAGCTTGACCGACATTGTTTGCCCACTCAGTCACAGGAACGAAGCGAATGTGTTTGCTTCTGGCCACGTTACAAGAAACGTTCCCATCTCTGTTGTTGAGCATGGACATCATTGTCCTTTAAGTCTTTTCTCTCAAAGAAAACGGTTGTGATTAATTCTCCAGGTTCCTAGTTGATATTTCTGTTTTGAAATTGTGAAAGTATGACGAGAGCTGTCATCTAACAACTTGGTGATTGGAGAGTTATTACATCTTATAAAAGTCTATCATCACCAAATTGAAATGCGCTGAGGATCTCACCGCCTGTTTCCACATGTAGAGCAACAGTCAGGCCCTGAATGTCACACCTTCGCTCCGATGAGTCACTGCCAAGATCTCAGCCGAAGTGGAGGGTGGGAATTTCGTAATGAGTCATGATTACTCTGTGTGTGTGTGTGTGGGGGGGGTGGGGGAGCAGGTTTGGGTGGATATAGTTTTTACAGAACAAGAGCCCATTTAGTGATGTGCAAATGGTGGGTTTTTTTTTTTTTTTTTTTTTCTTTTTTTTTTTTTGCTGACATGGGGGATTTCTTTCAAACCAGCACTCTTAACCAATGTCTACGTCTCACAGCGGCTTGAAACCGTTCTGTTAATCTGGCATAAAAGAAACGGGACTATAACTAGAGCTTCACTGTCCTGCTGGGAACGAGACGGCGGCATAAACGGGATACTTTTGAGTTTGTGGTCCACCAGCAGGGCCGCTCTGAGGAGTGTCACTGAACTGCCCGTTTGAAATGATCGTAACCACACCCAGGATTACCTGCTAAGAATAGAGCGCTGCTACTATGAGGTGAAGGAGGACACATGGCTATTTATTTTTTACCAAGTGTGGGGAGTTGACACACTACTGGGAACTAAAGCGGTTGGAAAATGAATGTGACTTCACCCACATCTATAAACTCTTCTCTCTCCCCAACCTGTGTTCTCGGTTCACCTCGATTTCCTCCAGCAGGAATGTTAACGGCTCTCCCTGACCGTAATTGTTATGTGTGTGTGTGTGTGTGTGTGTGTGTGTGTGTGTGTGTGTGTGTGTGTGTTCCTGGGTCTTGCTGCCTGGAATAAGTCTCGGCTTGTCTCAGCGTAGTTGACACAGCCTGGAGCTAGATGTGGGCACAGTGTGGGAGAGATTAAAAAGGGGTGCAGCGAGAGAGAGATGAGTACAGCTGAAATGAGGAAGTTTGTAGGAGTGTGTGTTTTTTAAAAAGCCAGATTTTCTAGAACAGTCCCTCCTTCAGCTGAGCAGGAAGGGGGTGTCGTGAGTCAGAGGGTTGCCCATGACGTCCTGCTCATGAAGTTGGCGAGAATCTACCTTGCTGCACTGTCTTATAGCAAGATACGCACTCCTTACCAGCTCCATGAGGAGAGTGATTCCTTGTCGGTGTGTGGCAGGATACAGAGGCAGGAAGTATAAACTCCATGTGGCGCAAACCCAAAGATAAACACTTTAATAACCCCTCATGTTGGGTTTAGAATCCTCTATGCAACAACCCCAAAAACCACACGTCAGTCTGTCTTACAACAAGACCGACATACCCATATGTACATCAATCCTACTGTATATAATCATGGACATGATGTGTGATGATTAATCGTACATTAATCATCATAAAGGCTTTTAGGAGATCCCCCCCCCCCCTCCCTTCTTAAAGTGATGAGAGATCCAAATCGACCGTCCTCGCTCTGCATGAAGTTGATCTGAATATAAATCCGAGGCCTCCGCGGTGAGTCTGATCAACTTCCCTCCTTTCTCTGGTCGCAGCTGTCCGTCTGCTAGTGTGGAAGCACAAAGGGAATGTCATTACACCAAGCCTGTAACTTTGGAAGATACCCACTTGATTTTGTCTGCGACCAACAGCTGAAGCTTCATATTGCCCCCCCCCACCACCTCCCCCTCCTCCCTCTGTTACGTTGGCATTGTTTCAGCAGGAGATCTCTTTGCAAGCCGGTACAGGAGCAAAGTTTACAGCAACCAACAACATGTTCTCATCAGCATGTGTCGTTTTATGAAATACTTCCAAAAGAATTGTCCCCCATATCCTTTTAAGATGAGTTTTAAAAAAAAAAAAAAAACCTCCCCTTATTTTCATGAGAATTGCTCATAAACAGAATTTTGATGTCGTGCTCCAGAAGTCCGCTCCAGAAAAGAATGCAGTATTTCTCAGAGACTCGTAGCTGCAACACTTCTTTTCGTCACCTTCGTCTTCGCGTGCACACTCGCTGTGTGTCAGAGGGAAGACGCGCCACGCTTTAGGTTATAACACCTTTTAATAAAGAGCAATTCAAGTTAACAACATGCACGGGGTTGGATGGAGACGTGCACACCACACAGAGTCCTCACTCACTCGCCGTGCGCGCGTTTCACATTATGGCTCATTTTTGTTTTTTTTCCCGTGGCCTTTTGGCAGCGCTCTCAGCTCAGCCTACTTCTGTCCCGTCTATATTTAGGGCCGAAGAATGCCCTGTTGGAAAGCTGTCCTACATCGAGCGCGCTCCTCCATCTCTGAATACCTGCAGGTGAAGCGGCCTCGGTCACCAGACACCTTTCCTCCGCCCGCTTCCTCCATCTGACTCCACCTGCCACGGAGCGGAGAAAAGTCCAAAATGTCAAGGCAACAAAACTTTTGAGTTTGTTTGATTTATTTCCTTAATGTTTGGCTTGGAGTTTCTCCGACGTTGAGTTTTTGCTCATGTTGAATACTGTTTCAATTTGGTGTTCTGTTTGTAGTTGCACAACTTGATATTTCATAAGAGATATGCTATATTTGTATTCATTTTCACATGACCCACAAAAGGGAATAGCAGAAATGCGAGAGCTTTAACATTTATGCAATGCATGCTGGGAGGTACATGCTCACAATGTGTCTAAGTTGGATCATTTTTTTTTTTTAATTGGACATTTTATCCACTCGTTCTTCAGTTACAAGCCTGAATATGTTCATATGTTCCAAAAGTGGTGAACTTGAAACTGACAAACATATTTAATTACGCCGAGTTGAGAATAAAAGAAGAGTTTGTTTAATATTACTGATATATTTCACAGTGCAAAGGAGTCTCAAAGGAGACGAGCTTGATTTCATCCCACAATTTTAACCTTTTATTTCAAAAGCTTTATGTTTCTAAGTCCATGTAACTTTTATTTAAGCCAAAGAACATAAGTTGATGTTTTTACCATGAATCCATTTAGGATCACTTGAGCTTTTACTGACAAGACGGACGAGCAGAATAATGCTAGAGCACAAAGTGGACAATTATGAATATGAAAGTAGGCTTATTGTCTCTTTTAATGATATATTTCTCCATTCCCCATCTTTACCTGATCTGTTTATCATTGTCTGTGGCTCTCCGTCTGCCACCTCCTCACTTTCTATCGTCTCTCCTTCTCTCCTTCCCTCTGACTCTCTGTCCTTGGTCACCACGGCAGCAGGAGAGACTGTCTGACATCTTTGCTTATTTTTAGGGACGAATTCATTGGATCACGACTCAACAAATGGTGAACTCCCACCTTCATTTTTACAATGATTGACAAAACAATTGACTCTGTCATCGGGACCTTTTTCACGAGGACATGATGAAGTGGAGAGCCAATTTTCTACATTTGAGCCTAAATACACCCAAACACCTGTACGTGGTACATTCACCAAGTGTCTTTGTGAAGTCTGCAGGTCAGAGCGTGTAGCGTGCAGCACTGAGATGGGCATCGCGTGCAGCGACATTCAGGCCTTTAGTACCACACATTTGATTTGCGTCGATCTTTATTCCCTTTGGATGTTAAATCTTTGGTTGGAGTGACGTGCTCAGATTCAGTTTATCCACTCTGTAAATCTATATATCTAGTTCATCAGATTACTTTCCTGTCTTTGATGAAGCGTTCTGGAGTACTGTGTGGACTTACGTGGATTCAGAATCAATCAATCAATAGGCAGGGATTTAGTGAACTGTTTCACCGTAACTGCGTGGTTGTAAGCGAGCAGGTGAAAGGCAACACAAAGTAGAAAACAGGTTTTTGGAAGCAACAGGGACTTCCTTGCTCCCTTTATCTTTAATTTGCATTTACAACTGTTAGTTGACCAGTTGCTGAGTCAATCAATAGACATGCAGGAACAATTGTGATAATCACGTCATCATTTCGGTTGTCGAATCAAGTCTCAAGTCTTCCTCGCTTCTCCGATGCAGGGATTTGCAAGGCGGCTCCGCTAGTCCATGTCGATGTGTCCTTGGGTAAGACGCTTACCCCCACACTGCTCCCGTAGCTGTGCCTACGGTGTGTGAATGTGTGTGAATGGTAGCTACTCCTGATGGGCAGGTGGCACCTTAGCCCCTCCCATCAGGGTATGAATGGGTGAATGATGTCATGTAGTGTTAAAGCGCTTTGAGTGGTCGGAAGAACAGAAAAGCGCTCTACAAGTACAGGTCCATTTACCAGCTCCATCCATTTGATGATTTTCTCAGTTTTATGTCATTGTAAATTGAAAACATTTAAGTTTTGAACCGTTGAATGGTCAAACGAGACATTTGATATTACCTGGGTCTCCCATAACTTGTGACGGGCAAGTATCTTTCAATATTTGACCTTGACCTTTCAAGCATTAGCAACCGCTATCTGTCTTAAACCCAGATGTTTCTGTTCTGTATCCTTTCCGATTGCGTTCCTATTCCCTCACACAGCACACGGCCTCTTCACTTTGACTTGAGAGAGGCCCCGGTCCCAAATGTTGAGGCACCTCGGTGCAGCTTTTTAGTGCCGAACCAATTTGAGAGCGCGTTCACCCGCCCACGTGAACTCAACACGCGAAGAGTTCAAATACATTTCCGCGAGTTCCTCAGTGTGAACACACGCTGAACTCACAGCTCGTGCTTTGTTTTGTTCCTCTGAGCCCTCCGGCCCGGGGAACGGTTAATCCATCAACCGCTCTCCTTCTAGAACAGAGCTGACCTGGAGACGGATCTGCACCGATTCACCAGAGCACCACTTTGTTTTCCCTTTTACTTTGATGCATCGCCGTGGCGGAGAGGAGCACCTGCTGAATGTAAAACAGGAAGGTGGCGAATGAGAAAGTGACCGTTTACATAAGAGCCCCCTGCAGCTAAAATAGATGTAGCAAGGTATTAACATGGGGATCACTGTGGTCCGAATCTGATACTGGTCTGGACTGGACACCGCGGCCTCTGCCTCGCTCGGTCTCTTTCTGTCTCACTAACACACCCATATGCTCCCTGATTGGACGTGTGTGTGTGTGTGTGTGTGTGTGTGTGTGTGTGTGTGTGTGTGTGTGTGTGTGTGTGTGTGTGTGTGTGTGTGTGTGTGTGTGTGTGTGATAGAGAGAGGAAGATTGTTGCTCTTCAAGCACTCTGGCACAGAGACTTTCCACTTTGAGTCAGCTGTCAAAACAAGGCTTGTATAAATAGAGGGAGAATTAGCTGGCATGGTAATGATTATAACAACAAATACACAAATTCAACACGGACAACAAAGATTCTCCTCTGACTTTGGGTGGGACGGTCACTAACGCTAGTAAATGTGCAACATTTGAAAAAGACACGTGAGGAATAATTTGAAGAAAGGATACACCTGCACATAAATACCAGACCTGGACCCGGGTTCCATGCCCTGTGGCCCCTGTCCGTGGGCCATCCGGGGTCACCTGGACAGCTGCTGCTGGAGCCTGTTCAGTCTCACACACACACACACACACACACACACACACACACACACACACAGGAGTACAGGCAGCCTGAAACTCAAGTCGGTGACAGTTGGCAGCAGTGACGAACCCGGAGGCCGCTCTACTCACAGATTAACCAGGAATGTGTTACTTCACAATCCAGTTTGTTTACTGCGTGTGAAGCTCGGGACTTTCACTTTGATATTGAGAACCCAACGTGCGTGGAAACTCACTTAACCTCACTAAACGTACTCTATCACCCGTATCTCCGGTGTCTCTGGCTTTGTAACGCTCCTTTTAAATTTACACATACAGTATTCTGATATCTATCATGGCTGTGGAAGATGGGGTTTTATATGATCCATAAAACAGATAAGATGAGACCACTGATCTTTACAGGAATACCACTCTAAGATTAGACCACTGATCTTTGGAGGAATACCACTCTGTTTTGGCTCAAAAATCTGTAATCGATCGTGCCAACAATCATCTGAATTGGCCCGAAGAGTCCAGCAGAGATGCAAGACTGCAAGATCTTTTGGTGAGCAGAAAATGCCCTCTTTCCACCCTGATCCCTTTACTGTGTGTGTACCTTTATTCTAATTTGAGGAAATGATAGTTAAACCATCAAAACAAACTTCCGCTTGTGATTTAGCTTTTGTTGGACCTGTGCATGTTATTTCTTAGATTGTCAGTGCAATAAGTAAGCTTCCTCAGTAAAGTACCAGTAGACACAGGTTAGGGCTGCAGACATACAGTAATAAAGCACTTAATATCGATGGCCGAAGTGCAACACCTCCTATCTGCAAAATGAACCAGGAAAAGTGTCTTCACTTTGTATATTTTTATTTTTTTTGTATTTTTTTGTATTTTGTATTATGTATTGGGTATCCTTAACAAATAGCATTCTGCAAGAAAACAATTTTATTTATTTTTTTTATTCTCAAAAAAGTAAATTTTTTAGATAGGAGGTTTTGCTCTCCGGCCATCGATATGAAGTTGCAATACTCTAAATACTGTACTGTAATGTACTGTACATAACTGGCAAGGGTAAGAGGCATGTAGCATGAAAAGATAAATATCCACATTCTGTCACCGTACAAGTTCATATTTGGATTCATCTCCAAACAATAGGATGCAGGTTGAGCTCAAAAAAATGAATCCTTTCATGTCCAGTATTTGTTTGTGTCTGTTAATTCCTTCTTTTTATACAAGAGCTAGATAAAAAAAAAAAAAAAAACCCGCTCTCATTTCCCTCATTTAGCTCTCACCCTGTACAACAATTCTTCTTGATCAGCCTAAATGTTTGGCTGTGCCCACACTGGCTGCCGATGCCCGACCATCTGCCACACTGACTCATCGGGCCCGCCCACGCTCTTATGAGAATCCACCATTTCCACAAGGTGCCTCCTTTCCTGTCCAATCACCGTGCGCTGTACCTTCCCCAGCAGTTCACTGTGGCTCTGCAATCAAACACGGACCGGAGTGTGTGGGCGCACGGGTTAGCTTCTCTGTTCCATTCTGCTCCTTTCTATTTCATTCCATTCCTTTCTATTTCATTCCATTCCTTTCTATTTCATTCCATTCCTTTCTATTTCATGATATTCCTTTCTAATCTATTCCTTTCCATTCCTTTCTAATCCTCTCTATTGTCTAGTTTGCCTGTTTGACAATTATGTCATTCCTCCAGTGCCCAGACTCATAATGACTTGCATGTGTGAAAGTGCACACACAGTCTCTCTCTCTCTCTCTCTCTCTCTCTCTCTTTCTTTCCTGCCTGTCCTGGCAGTGCAGCGGTTGATCATTTACACAAAGAGTGTTTGCTCTGGTCCTGAGCGTTGAGGGACAGACGGAGACAGATCCAGTGTCCAGATGATGAACTAGATGCTGCAGCCCGCTGGTGTCTATTACTCATGATCACACTGATACACTCCCTTCCTTCTCTCTCGCCTCTAAATTTAGCTCTCTCTCTCTCTCTCTCTCTCTCTCTCCCCCTCACCTCCATATCTTTATCTGCATGCAAACACAGATAGACACATGTTGTGCTTTAAGGGGATACCTTTGCTCCATTGATTTTATGCATCACACAAATGTTTTTGGGAGGTATTACTATGTGAAGAAAAGGCCTTCCTGGGGGTGGGGGGGTCCTAGAGTTAGAAAGAAGTACGCTTCCAGACCTCTGTAGCCCGCTCCTCGTCTCAGCTTGAGGCTAGCAGATTGAGGCTACGTTAGCCACGCCGAGCGTAGCACACCTGATTCTCCGACTGGACTGTCAGCCAGTTAAGTTGCATTGTGGTTTATGTGGAAGGAAGAGGAATGAGTGGAATAAAAAAAGGATGATATCTCTGGTTTTACTGCATTGTCTTGCATGTCTTTTATGTATCCGACAGTGTTATGGGAGTTAAATGAAGGCTAAATCAATGGGGGATTTGTTTTGTTTTTGAAATGACAAAGGGACTTAAAAAACTTGTGGGGGCACAGAGACTCACAGAAAGCCATGGGTGTGACAAAGGGAAGGGGATAAACAAGAGCTGATCTGCCCATATTCCGGAAGGAAAGAAATCCCCCTTAGCCAATCAAAGCACAGTCAGTCCAAGCTCTTCACAATGATTCACTTTATTTTTTCTATTGAAGCTTTTCGCTCTGTGGCTGATGTGCCGGTACCTCAGAAGCCCTCAAGGCATGGCAATCCTTTAGGCATGAAAAGGAAGAAACTTCCAAAGGCTTCTCAAAACCAGTGGAGTCAGATCCAAACTCCTGCCAGAGTTCAATAAGGTACTTAAAACTGAGGATGGTTGAATTGTCAAAACCCACGGTCGTCTCCTTCTGTCCTGCTGTGTAGAGCCATCTTTCAGAGGCTGACCTCTCTGTGGCCGAGGCAGTCGCTCTGACTGGAGCTTCATCCCTCCAATTAAAACATGGGTAGGGTGACACACACACACACACACACACACACACACACACGAAGACGGGTGTAAAGTTAACGCTGTGTGCTAAAACCCTGCGTAACAACCACCAGGCTCCACGTGAACTTTCCTTCCTTTATTCTAAAGCTTAATCAACCTGAGGAGAACAGGGACCAGGGCCTCAGCTGCTGCTCCTTATCTAACGGTTGCCGTGGCGTTTTCGCAGTTATGTGATTTACGAACTCCGAGTCAATGAAGTTGATGCCCTGAACTTGCAGCAGGGGGATTTTGCGTACCTTGAACAAAATTGCATCATCGTGTGAATGTGTTGAGGGTGGACTCTGGTTGTTGATTCACTGCTAGGTTTTATTTGTCCGGGTTCACAATCCCTTAACTATTACTTTATACTAAGAACATATTCGAAAAGTTGCATCATGCATCTTAAAACAGATTTGCTGTTGTCTGCTCACAACCTCAGCCAACCTCAGTAAACCCGACTTTGTTCACAGAGGCCTTGTGATCGAAAAGGATTCAATTCTCCAACAGCGTATGACGTATATCTGTGAGCCTAAACTCTGACTGTGTGTATCCCATGACAGTAATAATGATTATCTCTGGCACGAGGGCTGACCCACTTGCGATGACTTTATTCTTGTCTTTGTCTTATTAAATTAGATGTAGGCTATGCAAAGGAGTAGCATCACAGTATATCGCCAAATTCAAACCACGTGAGTTCTGATGTAATGCACAAGGTTAACATGTCTCAGGAGGCAAAATGTAGACGTTTATCGACACTTTATTCTACCTTATTTCTTAAATATAGACAAAGAAAGAAAGAAGAAACCACTTCACTTTTACATCAACAATCTCACCACGAGGTCCACGACAGATATTTGACAAATGGGCATTTTGGTGCATCTAACCAGCTGTTTCCAAGGTAACTGAACCGCAAAATGTTCCACTTTTGTACATATATTTGTATTATGTGAGCAATGCCCTGCTTGCCACATTTAAAGCGGTAGATTAAGAACATATAACTCTCTCTCAGCAGGGCGTATGAGGACAGCAGTGAAAGGCCTCCACTGTACATCACCATGTGGAGTGTGTGGGGAAGGAGAGGACTTGTGTTACAGTGAATGTGTGTGAGAGCCACTCTGGACCAGGGCGTCTCCTCGGGAGCCGATGATAGAAGTAAAAACCACGAAAAGAGAGCTGCTGAGCTACCAGAATGCTACCACAATGTATTTGTGTAGACTTCCAGATCAAATCAACCAAATCAATGTCATGAGTTTATATCGGGCTGCAACTTACTTCACACGGAAATGCTACAAAAATCGACATTTTCAGAAAAAAACAAAACAGAAATGTGTCATCAATGTGCATTAATAGAACTCATTGTAAGCTATCCTGAGCTGAAGTGCTGAACAAGTGGAAACGTTGACCTGCTGCTGGTATTAGATGAAAGGTCAGAGGATCACTGAGGTAATATGAATTCCAACCCTGGGCACCACCAGGGTCTCCGGGCCAAAGATTCATAGCAATCTTTGACTAGTCTAAACTTTAGTATCGCATTAATAGGTCATACGAAGCCTAGTTGTAAAGGACACGTCAGATATAGGAAGACACTAACTACAAGAAATTCATACGTTGGCATGTAAGGCACTTAAATATGAACACACATTAAGTTAAGCAGAAATTCTGAGTTGCAGGAGACATGTTCAAGAGGCCGAAGGTACATTTGGAGAAATGTTGACACCACTAGAGAGAAACAGAAAGAGAAGCACAGCAGGAAAAGCAATTAGACTGATCGCTTTCCCCCTGCCTTCCCAAGCTCCTTACCACACACATATACTGATATGTACACACACACACACACACACATGAAGACATATGCAGTTGCCTGTCTGCGTCTAACATGCCCAACGTGTGCAGGACGTAGCCAGGTCATGTTTCTTTTTAAAACCATATACAATTACAGCGCTCGTCAGAACGTGTGTGTGTGTGTGTGTGTGTGTGTGTCCGTCCGTCCGTCCGTCCGTGTCCGTGCAGGTATGCATTTTTGTCCGTGCATGTTGTTTATGTGTGTCGTGTTTATCCACGTAGTTCACCCTTATTAAAACAGGTATGTTTCAGTAACATGCTAACAGGCAGCAGGACAGAAGGTTTACACACGGAAACACACTCACCTCTGGCGTCAGAAAACGGAGGCAGTGCCACTGCGAACACACACACACACACACACACACACACACACACACACACAAATCAACAGAGTGGCAGGTGTCATAAATAAGCCTAATTCAAAGAAGCGACAGGAGGGAAGCTCGGCGTTGCAGCGTCCATGAATGCGAACCTGACCTCTCAGTTTACAGAGATCAGATCTCATAACATTTCCAAACAGCCTATTAAGCTCCTCAGGAGAGGTCAAAGGTCATGTCTTTCTTTCTGTCTCTCACTTTCCCTTTTTTCTTGTCCTTCGTGAGGGGAACACTTTGACTCTTGTGAAGGAAAATGGTCAAAAAAAGAACCAAGTGAATTATTAGTTTGATAATAAAAATAGATGAATCCAAACTCAAGTTCCCATCCTCGGTTGATCCCGGCTCTTCGTTCTGTATCTTGTGATCTTCCTCGGGGGAATAGAGCTCGCTCACTTGACATCATGTGACCTACATTTTGTGCAGTGGTTGAACAACAATTTTGAAGTACTTGTACTTTACTTGAGTAATTCTATTTTATGCCACTCCATAATTCTTCATGGCTACATTTATTTGAAAGCCTTAGTTACACTGTAGATTCTTATTGTTTATACAAAATACAATCAACAACTAAATGATGATGTATTATTATATATTAAGCTACCCAACAGTACATAAAGAGGTAAAACAACATTAAGAACATTACATTAAAGCATCAAATAATCCAATAATATAATATATATTATTCTGGAATAGGCCGTTCCATATAATGACTACATGTCGATGGCCGAAGAGCAAAATCTTATATCTGAAAAATGCACTTTTTTTGAGAATACTAAAAAAAAACTTGTTTTCTTGCAGAATGCTATTTGTTAAGGATACCCAATACATAATACAAAAAAATAAATTAAAAAAATATACGAAGTGCAGATAGGAGGTTATTCCCACTTTTCCGATCATTTTGCAGATGGGAGGTTTTACACTTTGGCCCTCGATGTTACTTTGGGTACCTTGAGTATATTTTAACCTGCTTTTACTGAAGTCAAAGTTTGGATGCAGGTCTTTAATTTCTACACTGTGGTATTTTTATTTGAGTAAAAGAGCCAAGTAGTTCTTCCACCACGACTGTCTTACAACCACCTGTTAACTCAGGTCACGTGATCACAACCGGTAAGGAAGACAGCGAGGGTGCAGTTGAAAGGTCGGAAAATAAACTAGGAGGCGGACCTTGAGTTGAGATGGCCTATTTTTTTGTCAAACTTAGATTTAATTTGTTTCACTTTGACACTCTTTCTCACAAGGTGTTTTCGGGAAAAAAAACAGAAAGAAGTCAAAGTGTTTCCCTCAGTCTATTTCTAGAGCTGGGCTTAACTTTTACCCCTCTTTGACATTTACAATGTTTTGTTCCCAATTCCCTGTTTGGAAAACTCCAACTTTGGTTTGATTTGGAATACCAACCCTGTGAAGGTTCCTCTGATTGTCTCATTTATCAAATTAAGTGAGTCCCTCGGCCAAGACAGTAAATTGTCACACTCTTCGTTGAGGAGAGCGGTTGCTATTTATGTTGCGACGACAACTCTGCACCCGTGGGAGAGACCATCCCCAATATCTGCACTCAATAATGGGTTCAGGTTTCTATTTATACTCCCCCTCACTCCTCTTTTGTCTCTGATTGCCACTCACGTAATAATTATAGCCGTTGGCCTTCATAAAAAGGCTGTTATTTTAGACATTGGCAGTTATTTGAGAGTGTGACGTGCAGGTGACTCTGGTTGTAGCCGGGTGCAGTTAGATGTGTCTGTGCCTCAGGAAGTGGGCCACGAAAAGAACATCACATGTGGATTTCAAGAAAGGTCTTACAACCGACACAAGTCAAAATTAAGTGAAAGTGCTTCTTCTTTTTAACCTGGCCATAGTAATATATATATATATATTGTAGTATCCTGAAAGATGTTCAGCCACCATTGAGGACACTAAGATCATGTCTTGTCCAGTATTTTTAGAGGCCGATTTGGGAGTTTCAGATTCAGATTCAGATTCAACTTTACTGTCATTGCACAGAGTACAAGTACAAGTACTAGGACAACGAAATGCAGTTTTAGCATCTAACCGGAAGTGCAAGAAGAAGCAGTAAAAGTGTAGTGCAATGTTCTAGATAAATAACAGTATAAATAACAGATACATAATAAAAAAATAAAAATAACACTATGAGTAGTATTAGTAACAATATAGACAGTATAAACAGTGGATATTAAATGCAAGATATATACAGTATATACATGGTATAAACATAAGGTGTCAGTGTGTGTAGTCACTGGAGGAAGGAGTTCACATTCAAATTTTTCACAGGTTATTTGTATAGGTCGCAGTATTTTTAGACCCATTCATTCATCCCTCATAGAAAAGACGAGTCGTCATGGTGACGGTCTCCTGGTTACATGAGGTCCTTCTCCCATCGCGGAGCCCTTCTCGTGTACAACCGACTAGTGAGGAGCAGCGCCCTCTGCCGGTCGGAGCCGGTGACTACAGGAGCACGACTTTTTTTTTTTTTTTAAGAACATCGTTTGTTTTGTTTGTGGAGCCACTCAAACATGGCGACCATGGCAACCACGCGAGGCGCCGATGAACACCACTCGGTAGCTATCACACAGACGTCCAACGCATTTCATCGTGTCTTTATTTTGTCCCGATCGTGTGGTGTTTTGTGAGGGGACCTATTGCCCCACTGATACCTTGTGTGTGACCTCGTTGCCCCCCCACCCCCAGTTGTAGTTACGAGCGTCCATTATCGGACGATCCAGAGTGTATTCGGTGTGGACCCGCGGTCGTTGTCGTGTGCGATCAGCTGCCGTGTGTTGTGCTTTCCCCTCGGTGACCGTGAGCAGGGACAGGGGGACTCCCGCGGGGTCCGCAGCCACAGCGTGGAGGACCACCGGAGGCTCGTCCCGCAGAGAGCCGCCCACTTTCTCCGGGAGGCCGAGAAGAACCGGAGGCAGTGAGTGACGCGGCTCAGTGCTTTTAGTAGTTCACATTTAATCCTAAATCCTCAAACACTCAACTTTCACTGTACAGATCAAAATGCCATTTACTGCAGGACTAATTTATTGGATCATAACGGTGCAGGTGTGTGTTTTGTTTGTTTAACCTTTAGCCCTCAAACACTTGACACGTGTTTTGTATGGACAGTAAAATAACACTCACATAAGCTCAGCAATAGCCAGAAGTGGTTTGTTGTTGCTGAGTCCTCCACTGTAAATAAGGCAAGCAAAACCCTGTGTTGTACACAAGTAGAGGCACAGTCCTTATTCCTGCTGTGTTTATAGAACCGATCACTAAACCAACTGTAACACGTCCAATCGCACGGGGACTTTGACATCGAGGACTTTGTGGAGAGATCAAACCTCGATGTCAACGATGTGATGTACCCATCATCTCACTTTCCTGCTCCCGCTTCCCAGGATCGAGAAGTTGGAGAAAGAGAGGACGCTGGGCGTTCAGTGCAGAAGGAATGGCTGGACAGATGAGCCCCGAGAACTGGAAGAGTGCGAAAAAGTGCTGGAAGGAGAAAGAAATTCTGAGAGTGGGTCTTTCTTTGTATCACAGTATCCCAACACCCCCCCCCCCGCCTCCCGCCCCCCCAGATCTTCTAATGTGGCATGACAACATTAACGGAAACATCCACCCTCAACACTTTTAACACTCCGATAGAAACCGCTGTTCATAATGTTCTTTGCATTTCTTTTTCCCTGTAGAGATGAATCTTCAAAGGCAGCTTGTGAAGATTCATAATGGTGTGAGGAAGTTTCAGAGGCAGCTAATAGATGTGAAGCCAACTCCTGAGTGTAAGTTTTATACCTAGCAGTGTTAAATAGTGCCTCATAAACAATCATGCATTCCCCCATCTTGTGAGACTCAAGTTTTTTTCTGAATGTGAAGCAGTGCACTGCTCAATAAAAGCATTGGTGATTGTTGTGTCATAATCGTGTACAGTGAAAACCTGATTTTGTTTTTCTTAATGTTTCTGCGTTTCTACTTGGGTTTTCAGTGATTGAAAGACTGAAGGAAATAATGTCAGAGGTGGAAATCTCAATCAACTCCCTGAAAGAGGAACAGCGGTCATGGTAACGGGACGCACTCAACACCTTTAGACCAACACAATGTCATTTCCTTTATCAAGACACTTTTAACTTAATGTCCAGTTACATGCATAGAGCACACAAAATATGAAATTTTAGAAAACACACACTATTTAATATAACGCAATCCAATACACATTTAATTCCATGAATAAAATATATAAATATACAGATGAATAAAACACGCCAGCGTAGGGTTAAAAGGTTAAAACTAGACAAAAATGACAGGGTTACGTACACCCAATTAAGCAGGCAAGCAAGAGGTACTGACCAGTGTTTGCTGGGTATGAATATGTGTATGCTAATGAAAGTAGGAATAATTGTCTCCTGTGTTTCTCTGCTCCTCTCAGCTTCGAGGAGCTTCTGAAGGAGGAGAGGACCTGCAGACAGGAGATCGCTGCGTACGAGAAGAAGATGGAAACCTTGAGCGTTTCTGTCAAAGCCGACCCCAAACCACACACAGCTCCCAGGGTCAAGGTCCGCCTCCCCTCCCTCCCCTCCCTCTCCCCCCTCACCCCTTTTTTTCCCCTGTATTTCCTCTGTTGTCATCATTTATGCAATGTAAAGAGGAGGGAGAGCCAAGTTTGTGTTCGAGTGTTGATTTCTTGAGAATGTGGTGACTAAACATCACACAACGTTACTGCTTTTCAGCTCTTCGGCGTTTCATTCAAAGCCTGATTTATCCCTCCCCCCCTTACTAGACCAAGCCCCCAGACAGAGACCTCCCTGCAGAGGTCAGAGCCCTGGAGTCCTTCCTGCTGAAGACGGGAGGCGCTTGTGGTGGCTGGGACCAGTACGACCACCAAGCCTTCCTGAAAGTAAGCCGTCATTGTGATTCTGTCTCCATAACTTGTGACGGAACGTCTCCTCTCCTACTTTGAGGATCATTGCGGCCAAAGGTCGTTCACCTCGAGATCCCCGTCCGTCCCACTCTAATCTGTTTGATTGACAGGTCTGGACGAAGCACAGTGGGCAGCCCGCCTACAGGAAAGAGGCCAAGCTGTACTTGCCTGGTAAAACACTGGAGGAGCTGGAGCGACACGAGGACTGGCATCGGGAGCTGATCTACCTCCAGGACAAGAAGAGAGAGGTAGAACATGGCTGGAAGTTAACTCTTCTCCTCGGTGTCCTGTGACTGTGTCGAATTCTTCTTACAACTGTCCCAGACTTGACTACCGACGTCTCCTGAAGTGCTTTTTTTTTCCTCTTCATTCTACATAATGAATTTAGTTCTGTGAGGTGTTCTCTACACGTGTGTGTGTGTGTATATATCTGAATAAAAATATTTAAATTGCCTTATAGGTGTTTGGCCACAATTGGTTTTCAGTATTTTTCTAGTCATTGGGTGAGTTACTGTCTCTTGTTTGATTAATAAATACGTCGCCGCAAACATGCAAACCTGTTTCTGACACGGGCATACAGCTGTGGAAACTTTAAACATATCTCATAGTACATTTAAAATACTATCAAAAACCTTTCCATTTTATTCTAAATTGTGATGTCATTTGTAAAGTCTGTTTAAATATGAGCGCTGTTAATTCATAATTGATCATCCTTCTGACATTTAATAATGAAGAATGAGATGGGAGAGACTAAACTTGTATGAGCTCATAAGGAAAGCGATCCTCACCTGGATAAATACATGTTAAACACTCCTATCTCTACAGCTGGAGCTCAGGGAGAGCTGTTTGGTAGCTGCAGTACTGTCTTTTAAATATTGTGTACTTGTACTTCATACCATACCCAAGGCTATACAGCGGTGGAAAGCCAGCAAGCATCGGGAACGCCTGACCAGAATACAGAGTCAGGAGGAGGAGGAGGCGGAGGAGGCAGGAAGGAGGGAGAAGGAGGCCAAGAGCCAGGCCCACCAACACAGGTGAGTCAGAAGTAGAGCGGAATAGAATAAAAACATAAAGAGGAGGTGGAGCAGACTTTGATGTCCTGGCTGTCCAACGATCCCACCAGACCTGAGGAGCACACAAGTGGTCTCCTTCAATAATGGTCACCTTAAATAATGGTCACTTTGGTGTCGTGTCTGTTTCATTGTGTTTCATCCTCTTCTGTTCAAGGGCTGAGGAGGAGAGGAGGGAGGCCGCGCGGCGACTGGAGGAATGGAAGGAAGAGAAGAGAAGGAATAAGGAGCAGGAGGAGGAGCAGAGGCTGGCTGAGGAGATCCAAAAAAGGAGACGGGCAATGGTGGGTGTGTGTGTGTGTGTGTGTGTGTGTGTGTGTGTGTGTGTGTGTGTGTGTGTGTGTGTGTGTGTGTGTGTGTAAATACATTTTACTGTACTCATCTGGGTGTCTCTGAATTTATTCAGCGTTGAAAAACAATACACACACATACATTGATGTAAATATGGTCGTTTTTTTTCAACAACAAAATATTTTTTTTTCCAGGAAGAGCGTCGGCGGCAGCTGGAAGTGAAGCTGACAGTTGAGGAGCAGCTCCGACTGAGGAGAGAAGAGGAGGAAGAACAGCAGAGGAGGGGGAAAGAGGAGGAGCAGAGGGAGACGGACGAGAGGAGAAGGGAGGCAGCAAAGGTCATCAAACGCTTTAATGAAAGGGTATGAAGTCTGAGAATCACAGAGGCACCAAGAGGCACCAGTCTTTTGTCTGTTTTGCCTGGTGTTGCCACTTTGAAGGGTCGGGCCTCCTCACTGGAGCACAGTTTTTTGTTTTGTGAGGTTGTAAAGTATTTAAAAGATGAGAGATATTTCTTTTCCCCCAGTTTTTCAAATGTGGGAATAAATACCAAGACTAGTATTAGAAGAGAAGTCACGTGACTGTGTGAAATACAACGCTTGGGTCGGCCTTTCTGCAGGATCTTCACAAGGTGGAGGCAAAGCTCCAGGAGAAACAGCTGAGGGTAAAAGAGGAAGGGGAAAGACAGAGGAGGATCGCTGCTAAGTTGAAGGAGAAGGTGAAGGGTTATGCGGTCAACAGGTCACGGACATTTCAAAAATCTTAAATAAACAGGATTGTGGATTTCGGTAAAGGTTAATGCTTGTTCCTCATTCAGGTGGATGGTCACGTCAGCAGAGACCCCTCCAGGCTTTCCCGTCCCACGAAGGGATGGGAGGAGCGAATGAAACACATCGGAGCTTCAGGAGGAGGGCCTGTGCTACAGATGTTTCACAGGTCGGACTGCCCCGGTTTTTGTGTGACGATTTGGGGAATAATAGGTGATTGTTAAATCACTGAAATGTTCTGTCATTTTGTTGCAGAGCTGTTCCAACTTGGAGACAAGGCCTGTGATGAGCAACAGTGGAAGTCAACCAAACAGTCCTGAAATGCATTTCCTGTTTTTACGAAAATGTACGCAATGAGACTACAAACCCAGATTGTGCCTTTTCTTTGAATCTACTATGTGCTGCTTTGAATTATATTAACTTACATTTTTCAAAACTGTTATTTTAAATAAAATCTTTTTTTTAACATCACAATTTCTTATCTCTGGTGGTCTATTTGTCCTCTGTTAGTAATAGTTACCGGTACTAATAATTCACTGGTAATAGTGTTTATTTATTAGCAAAAATAATCTCCAAAGAGTCAATCTTCATCATAATAATAATAATAATAATACTTTAAATTCATATAGTGCTTTTCTGAGTACTCAAAGACGCTTTACATAGGGCAGAGACAAATAGAAAAAAACCCGCAAAAAAAACAAAAATAGAAAGACAAAGGAGCAAACAAAACAAAACAAAACAGAACAAACAGAACAGAACAGAACAAGAGGCTGTGCGGAATGAGTCATGTAGTGGAGGGTAGGGAGCAGGGGTTAGCAGGAGAAGGCCAGTTTGAAGAGGTGGTTTTTGAGGGCTAGCTTGAATGATGGTAGGGTGGGAGCCTGACGGATGTGGATGGGGAGGGCGTTCCAGAGGGAGGGGGGGGGGGGGTGCAGCAGCTGAGGAGGCCCTGTCACCCCAGGTCCGCTTGGTCCTGATGGGCTTCAGAGTGTTTGCAGCTGAGGCAACGGGTTGGGGCGTGGAGGGGGAGGAGGTCTGAAAGGTAGGGAGGGGCCAGGCTGTTTAAGTAAGTGTAAGTGTAGGTTGTTCATAAAGTTTACTTGTTGTGTCGCCACTCGAGATAAAGACCTGTGAACTGCCCTCTCTGGACATTGCTTTGTGGTGTACGCTTTTATTTTGAAAAACCAACGTACCGGAAAAGATTCCTCATAGGTGCGGATGCAAAGATGGCGGAATTTGAGAGCCAGTTTGAAGAATTTGAGCAAATAGACTTTTTAAGAGATAGACATGTGCGGTTCTTCCAGAGAACTCTGCAGGTGTTACCGGAGAGATACGCCTCGCTGGAAACCACCAGGTACGTTTACCGGGGAGGAGAGACGTTGCCTTACGCTAGTGGACGTGTGTTGCTGGAGAACTTGACTAGCATTCAAGCTAGCTGCGGCTCACCGGGTCTGAACGGAGGCTGCTGCTGTGAGCGGAGCGGGCTCGCTATGACAGACGGGCTGTAGCGGTGCGGAAGAGGAGCATAACGACGCCCTGGACAGCTTATTATCTTTAAGATACCTGTAGCTTGTATATGCAGCTCCTTCTGTCCTTTAATATTAAATGAGTACGGTTGCTATCTGCCTTCTTTCCAGGCTAACGATCATCTTCTTCGCCCTGTCGGGTCTCGATGTGCTGGACGCTCTGGACGTGATCGAGAGGAAGACCATGATCGAGTGGATCTACTCTCTACAGGTCCTGCCCACAGAGGACCGTGAGTCTCGTAGCGTCTCACCTTTTCACACCTGACTGTTAATATGCTGAGTTTTAAAGTTAATTATATAAATACAGGTGTAGTACAAGTAGTCATTGCCAATTCAAAGCCACTGTCGTTAACTACACCAGGAGTAGGTTGAATGGACACAGGACTTCAAGAAGGACTTTATGAGAGCCTTATTGGACAAATGATTTTGGATTCTCCCAACACTATTGACATGACATTCCCATATTGTTTCAGCTTTTGAGAAAGACAGAAAAGAGAAGCATTCTAAGAGGAATGGATACTAGTGGTGCAGAGGCTGTCTTAGAAAAGGGATAGGACCGATGCTCTTTATTGTTGAGCGGACACTTGGTTTTTAAATTCCCAATCTTTGGTTGGTGGGTTGTGGTGTGTGACTGTGCACAATCCAGAAAAACCCAACTTTAAACGGGTCCATGTCATGCATTTCCTTAAGTATTTGAAGGAAATAGTTCTATTAATGTCATGGAATGTGTGTATCTCGGGGTCTGTGGTTTCATTAGGGAGGGAGGACAACTTCAGAGTAGTCAAAACTTCTAATTCTGTAAAATAGTTCATACTTTTTGGAGTTTTAAACCAGATATCGGCCTCCACAGGTCTTCCTCCCCTCACCTGTTCCAACCATACCTCTGTTCATCAGGGAAAGTTGTTCCGTTAAATATTTAATGATTTGTTTTTTTTTCTGTCTCTAACAAGCATCTCGGTGCCATCTGTTTTGATGCCCAGTTAGTTTATTATTCAAGACGGCAGCAGAAAGCGTGTCCGGATGGCTGTGTTTGATTGGTCTAATTTTTGCTGCTGCCATATGTTTGGTGTCTGGCTGTTTTTCTGTCATTAGGTGAAAATACAGCTTGGGAGGCACTCGAGACTTCCTAATGTGTCATTTCTGTCCCCGATGTTGTTGTAGGTACCATTTTTCCAAATTTGGTTCGCGGTTTTGTTTTCAACATCAGTATGCTGAAAACACATGGAAGTTATAGACATTCTTCTGGCTGTAATATACAAATTTGAAATGTGAGAATAAGTGATCATGACACTTCTTCTTGAGTAGTGCAACATGATCCATGTATTGTAAACCGTCTGTCAGAAACGGTGATCATGATGTGTGACACATTTTCAAATATTGTTCTAAGAGTACTTGTGTTGACATATGTTGATACTGACCAGCATTTTGTTTACTTTGCAGTACAATGACATTTTATTAAATAGGTTCTGCTGTATTCAAAGTTTCTCCCGTGGCCTCTAGATGGCAGCAGTACACTCTTATTTCTTTTAGCTAGCTGAGCATCTCTGCAGCACCTTCTGGAAGGTCAATATGGACAGCTTGAGACCTGGTTTGTGAGACAGTAAAACAGAGAAAGGCTTTTGTGTTCCAGTTTCTTTTGATGTCTATCAGCACGTAATCATTTCTACCTTCTCTCCTTCCGTTATTCTCTTCCAGAAGCTAACCTTAGTCGTTGTGGTTTTCGCGGATCGTCGCATATTGGAATTCCCTATAGCACTAAGGTACTGCCTCACCCCACACTGTTTGTTACATTGTATCTTGTGTGTAAAATGTAAAGCGCTCCCTCCTTCTATAATAGTCTAAAGATGTTTTGGGTAAACCTATTTTCACTGCTGTGATCACACCTTTTGTCTATTTTTGCAATTTGCATTACACCATCCCAAAATATTTAGGCCATTTCTCATTGACTATGTTTATACAGACTCTAATATTCCACTATTATTCCAAATATGAGAGTATTCTGAATATGATACAGGTTATGTAAACGACTCATTTCGTTTGGACATTCCATATTAGGCCTTATTCCCAGTGAAGCTTTTTCCGATTAAGACATGTATGATGTGCCAATACATTCCAATTTTAGGAGCATTCCTTGTATACATACAGTGCATTCAGAATATGCGTCAGCTTGTGACCCACGGCCTCTTGCCTGTTTATGGCCAGCTCTGTGTGTTGTACACAAACCAACTGTCCATCCACCTAAACATTATGATATATTTTTAAAGAAGGTGGTTTTAAAAGGAATGAATGAGGAAGTGTTCGCATGGAGATCAAACAAGTCCACCACTGATGTATAAGAATGTTATTTTGAGGGCTGCATGTAAATGGGGACATTAATGGAATGTTTATTGTCATTAGTCATATAAACAGCTTAGTCGGTACTTGTCTTTTTCTGAATAAGAGCATTGTAGGCAGAGTCATTATTGTACAAATCTCTTATTTTACATCAGGGGTCTGGGCCATTTCCAGTTTTATTAGCATCATCTCAGCAGATGTATTATTACCAGTCATTGTGTTAAATGTGTTTGTCACATTTGGCATTACTTATCTGTCCCCATGGAGACATAGTTATGGATGTAATGGCATTGCCAACCTGAGTTATTTCCCCAAAAAGGTCTATTCTGTCAGTAGATAGTAAAAAAAATTTCTGGTCTTTTCATTGTTTTTTAACTGCTTCTTTTTCTCCTACTATAATCTCTTGATTTATTTTTTATTTTTTTTCCTGTGTCACTTGTATGAATATCTCATTTTGATATTTTCTTCAGGGTCCAGGTGTGCTCCATCCATACGACAGCGGCCATGTTGCCATGACCTACACTGGGCTGTGCTCGCTGCTAATACTCGGAGACGACCTGAGCCGGGTCAACAAACAGGCCTGTCTGGCCGGTCTCAGAGCTCTGCAGCTGGAGGACGGCAGGTCAGCGTCGACACACACTCACTCGCTCACGTACCAACACAAGTGTGCACATTTTACACTCCGATTCACGCTGGCACTTTCCCTCTGACTCAAACATACCTGAGGCCTTGTGAACATCAGCAGTCCTAATGTGGACTGACAGAAACTCATGTTTGCTCCTACAACAGTAGTCGCTTTGTGTACACACGCACACACGCATCTAGTTTAACTTGTCTGGCAGATAACGCTCTCGTCAGACATAAGTATATTTGAGTCAAGCCTTTAGCATTTTCAGCTGACGGGCTTATTTATGATATGACCTGACTTAAATGCTGCAAATTCTAAACGTGGACATTCAGCTCACTTTCACCCGTTTGTGTAACTCTCCTGTCTCCGTGTCGCTCCGTGTCTTCTTGCTTCCAGTTTCTACGCAGTGCCAGAAGGAAGTGAAAATGACATCCGGTTTATCTACTGCGCAGCCAGTATCTGTTACATCCTGGATGACTGGTCGGGCATGGACATCCAAAAGGCCATCGAGTACATCAGAGGAAGTTTGGTGAGTAGAACGAGGCATTAAACTGTGGGGTGACTGTTTTTGGTGCAGCCTTTGTTCGGCACCATTCAAAGCAGTGCCTCTCCACTTGAATGGGGATCATCACGGTTTTAAAGCTGTGCCAGAGGTTTCTTTACCATACAGGGAGCAACATGTTTCAATCTTATGATGTCTCTTGAGTGATATTTTTGTCAGATTTGACTGATGTGTAACTCGACCCTTTCTTTAGCCTCAGTGTTAGTTCTTCTATCAGACGTGGGTTCGACGCATCAGCGCGGTCTGTGTGAGGTATTGTGTTCATGCCTGTCATCACAGGACAGATTTAAAGTTTAAGACGTTCAACACAAGAGTGTCTTTTTTTGTGTCGGCAGGGTGTGTACGCCTTGTATTTCTTTCTCACACAGACTTGAGGGAGGGAGGGAATGCTCTGTTAATTAGTTAACAGATAACTGATTCATTTCTGAAAAGGTATATTTATCCACTGGCTACATGCTGGTGGGCAAATTCCAAAATGTCTCTCTCAATGCAAGTTAGTTGCTGGTGACAAAGTATACAGAAGCAACCAGATGATGGCTGGTTTTGTGTTGAGAGTCCCTTGAACAGTAGATAAGTTCACAAGTTTCACTTCCATCTGGATGGCGCCAGGAGTCCGTTTACCAACCTCATTGTTCAGACGAGGACTCGACCTCGTTGGGGTCCCAAGTGACTGCCATCTGTTGTTGAACTGGTGTATTTTAGTGGCAACCACTGCTTACGAATCGTCAGTTGTTTTTCATCCCAAAAAATTGCTTTGAAACTTGTCACAGTTTCAGAGAACAAAATGTTGTGTTCAACTTTTGCAGCTGGATGAGACCTTATTCCTTTTACGGTAATAACCAGGTCCTCGGGTGGAGTCCCAAAACAAGTTCATGGAGCATGCTCGTTATTAGCTGCATTACGAGTAATAGCCCCATCTGAGACTATTAACACTTCTTTTACAGCCGTTTAAACATTTTGAGTCAAATGAAAGACTGAAGAACTGCGTGTGAGTAATTCTCATGTTGAGGATGACGCATCACATTTGAGCTGCTCTGCAGTCTACAAAGCCGGTTCAAGCAGCTGGGAAGGCATGTCGGCTTTTCTTCATGGGGACATCTTTGAATTCAGTTTTTAAATTAAAATTGTGTCTATATTTTAAAAGATTCATTATGAATAAACACATGGACTAAATCGAGGCAGTTCAGCGTCTTCTGCCAGGCTCGCATGAGCCTTTCATGACTAATGAAATATTGCTTGTAATTGAATGGCTCTTCATTTTCCTCTACACAGTCATACGACAGTGGGTTTGGCCAGGGAGCTGGGCGAGAGTCACATGGTGAGTATGATCATCATCATGTAATGGCGTATACTTAATTATAGATGTCTGAAAGCTGAAAGCTGATCTGGTAGGGCGGACAGGAGGGATCACGTGTATTTGGGAGCCCAGGTTTAAACAGAAAGCATCAAGGTTCATTTCAGAGCAAAAGGTTTGTGGGTGTAGTAGTAGAGGGCATGAAAGTGGCTGATGGGAGTAACTGGTTTAAAGGATTAGCCATTAAAATCCATCTCTGTAGAATACATTGTCCTCATTAATCCCCCCACCCCCACACACTCAAATTAAACCTTATTATTCTGACACAAAAGCCTTCATTACACACACACACACACACACACGCACACGCACACACACACACTCTTTCTCTTTCTCTTTCTCTTTCTCTCTCTTTCTTACTTAAGAGCACTGCTTGGAGCATATCCATCCAGATTTCATAAATTAAATCTACATCTAAATAAAACGGTCTGATCCTGGTGCATCTGGGTAATTTCCCTGCTCGTGATAAATTAAAGTTGTATGATTACAGTCTTCATTGAGACTCGGCTCTCTTCTGCAAACCAGCCGGCTGTCTGTCTGAGGGCTGATTACACATCAGTAGAGATACACAGTAGATGCCCATTACCCATCCATCCTTGAAGTGTGTGTTTGTTCAGCACCAAGACCTCCCGTACTGCGCGCTTAAAACTTTTCACAGACTCCTTTTGTAGATGATTGTGTTTCAGGCTACTGTGTAGTTCAATATGCGAGACATGGTATTACAGGAGCTATGTGCCAGGGTAATAAATTAGCTTTCTCCACGTGTGTGTGTGTGTATTTAGTGTGGCTGGCTTTTATCTCACTGCTTCCTCCTCCATTTCATCTTGAGGCTATGGCACTCTAGTTTTCTGAAGTTTACGTTCCAGTGAGAATAGTTGTCCCAAACCCACTGTTGGAATGAATCGGTTTGGATTCCCCACAGTTGAGTTTGATTCAGATTTATGCCCTCCTAGCCGTCTGCCCGTGCCTCCAGCAGATAAGGAGCCAGACGTGTTTGATTAGAGAGGAGTGTTGCACGTCGGCAGATTTACACCCCCGACTCGAACACGTCAACCCGCCTGTCCTGTGTTTTCTCTCCATCACACATGAGCACACAAACAAACATGGATGGTGGCGATGTTCAAGGCTTGATAATAATGAAAGACAGCTGAGAGTTGTGTTGTAGAAGGTGATGGATAGCTGCTGATGTGTGTACTGAATGACCCTCTGCATTCCCTTTCGGTCGCTAGTTTTCCATCATTGTGCAGAACAGTATAAAAAGGCAGCCGTTGTCCTCACGAGCACACATTTCTTTATATTCACACGAAACACTAGTTAGCTCCATATTGTGATAACTTCCACTTCCAAGGAAAGGTGTTAAGTGAGAGTAGCTGCGTGCCATGAAATGTCTTTCAGTAAAATAGCCCACACACAGACACATCCTCTGTTTTTACTGCAGTGCCCTGTAATCACCCAGTCGTCTGTCATCAACAACATGCCAACGGGGGGGGCTTTTCAATTTTAATTGTCAAAAATCAGTCGTCTCAATTAATTGTATTCATGCGTGTAATGAATTGTCCTCATCCACTGTACGTGTGTCATACGTCTGTCTGTCTGTCTGTGTGTCCAGGTGGCTGGACGTACTGCGCCATAGCCTCTCTGTGTCTCATGGGTCGACTGGAGGAGGCGCTGAGTCAGCGGGAGCTGGACCGGATCCGGCGCTGGTGTGTCATGAGGCAGCAGAGCGGCTTCCACGGTCGCCCCAACAAACCTGTAGACACATGCTACTCCTTTTGGGTGGGAGCGACGCTCGAGGTATACAGGCTGGCGTAACAGACACAGACACCTATTCTCATACACACTCCTGCATGCATTAACACGTTTGGTGGATTTAAGTATTTTACCTCCGATCTTTTTCACCATTTTCTCACGAGAGAGAAGTTGGATAAAGAGTACTGGCATGCAGTAAATAACATGAGGCCTTTATGAAAAGCACTGTGTATACTCACACTGTCAAAACAACTGGGTTAATCACACACACACACACACACACACACACACACACACACACACACACACACCCCAAAAATAACTTGTGAGCAAACCGGTCAGCATTTGGGTCATAGCTATGCCAGAGGTACATGGTCAAGAAAACTGTGAGGCTAACTGAAACTAGCTATGAGTAAGCCAGGGTTACACACACACACACACACCTAAGCAAACGCGTTGCACGAAAACTGTGAATTTCTGGGTCAAAACTATGCCAGAAGGAACAAATGCGCCAACCAAATATTTGTATGAAGCAAAAGTGCTGTATGATCAACATTAAGGCTCAATGTTGTCTTCACTAGTATCTGTATAGATGGAGAGTGCAGTGATCCAACGACACAAGCATTATCTCACTCCCTCAACACAACATGCTCTTGCTCTGCATCTTTGGAATTTTAAACTGCAGGAACAGCCAGTTGAAAATAACCAACACATCTCAGATTTTCTTTTCTTTTTTATTAGATTAATTTTTATTTTTGCTCCCAAATTTCATGGTAAAACTTCTCTCTTCTTCCCTTCTTTTTCTCTCACGGTTTCCCCCCCTCCCTCCTGTCCCAGCTCTTAGATGTGTTCCAGTATACAAACTTTGACAAGAACAGGAGCTTCATTCTGTCCACGCAGGATCGGTTGGTGGGAGGATTTGCAAAGTGGCCGGACAGCCATCCAGGTAAATGTTCTGAGTTGCTCCGGTTGCTTTACAGTGACGTGTTGCAGTCCACAGATGGAGAGTAGAGGAAAGCCGATGACAGAATCCTGCCGTGGTTGTTTAGGTTCTTTTGTCAGTGTTGCTGTTTTTATTTGCATCTGGGGATCTCTGTCAAAGTGAGAGTGACACAAATCCCACCTCCCTTTTAAACTTCGGTAAAGGCAACAGGAGTAGACTGGAGCGGTGGGGGTGAATGCCATCTTTAATGTCCACAAATAGACTATAAAGAGGTTGCTGTCCAACATATTGTTTATTTCTCAGTCGCTTCAAAGATCTCTCGTCCAGAACAATATGATAATGGGACTAAGCGGTTCCAATTTATTTTCTGAACAGTTCCTACCCGGCCCTCCACAGGTGCAGAGAGGTCAGGGTGGAGTTGTGGTTGGCAGTTTTACTTGAGTTCAATGGAAAAGCTGTCGTAATCCTAAACTTCAATGGCGCACATGCTAGTGTGTGTGTCCGTGTGTGTCCGTGTGTGTCCGTGTGTGTGTGTGTGTCCGTGTGTTCTTGTATTCTTACTTGCCCCTGTGATGTGTAATTGATGAGGCGATTGTTCATAGGTAGCCCGAGGACATCGGAGATCGAGCTCCTCGCGTTACAGGAACAAGGCAAGAAAGAAACAATGAGGCAAAACGGGCTGTATTGACAAAGCCTCGTAAATATTACTGAACAAAAGAGAATGTTAGGGAACAGCATGGGTACAGATAGCGTTGGACTCGGAATAGTGCATTTATCACGCACAGCTGCTGATGTACAGGATCTGCTGTGGGAAGACTGGAAGGTAACAATAACGGAGAACAAACAAGGGTTCTGTGTATTTGTCAAGCCGCTCTGGACCATATATAACAAACTGTGCTTTGAACATTTGAGGCGACTTGGTTCGGTGCACAGTTGCTCTTCAAGAAGACGTCAGGTCGTCGTCATCAGTTTGATGTTAGGACCAGTTGGTGTTGTGTAGCGACACAGAGCCACAGCTACTTCCATTGCCCAAGAGGTGGCGCACAGATCAAAATACAATAAGAATGTTCTGCTGCCGTTACTCTTGAAAGAGTCATGAATGGATTTTTTTTTTTTTTTTTTTTTTTTTTTACAGGCTTCTGTGTGGAAAATCCATTATCTGATTGGGCAATGTGATTAACAGTATTTGGATGCAGCATGCACAACCTGCTCCTGTTTAGTTGAAGCAATCCCTGCCCTTTGAAAAGCACAGCATTGTTTGACAAAAAAAAACCCATCATGGAGAAAAGCCACGCTGTATCCTGTGTCTCTGCCTTCATAACCTCAACAGCACACTGCTATCTTTATCAAAGGCAGCAGGAGGCAGCTGTTTGTATCTGATGATTTCATGTGTAATTCTTTTATACAGTTGCCCTACATCACAATTTGTGTGTGTATCTATCTATCTATCTCATACATACGTGTGTGTGTGCATACATACGTGTGTGTGCGCATACACACACACACACACACACACACACACACCTATAGATAGAGATCTCTATCTATATGAGAAGAAAAATCTAAATTATTTAAACCTCATAGGAATCCAGACATTCTTTTTCTTCCGTACAACCTTGAGTTTGAGTCCATGTGAATCCTGCTTGCTAATGTTGCTTTGATTGATTCTGATGTCTGTGTCCAATCATCTGTCACTTAATTATAATTCAATTACCGGTCCATTAACTGGCCTGTGCAGCTTTTACTCTGGTCCCAGGGGAGGTAAAGGGCAAAGGGGCCAACCTTTATGCATTATTTATGTCTTCTTAAAGGAGCAGTACAAACAAAAACAATGCTTCTGCAGAATGTCGTTTTTCATGGGAAATCTGGTTATTGTTTGAGTCGGTAATGAAGAGTGAGGGGACCAACACGGCCGTCTTCTCAGCTCTGAGCCCGTCGTTGGCCTTGTCACATGCAGGTGCTTCTGCCGTGATGCACGTTACCATCTCTAACCTAGTCTCCCTCTGTCCCCCCCCCCCCTTTCTCTCATCCCTCGCTATGCTCCCCATTTCTCGCCCTTTCTCCGTTCTCCTTTCCACCAGACCCTCTCCATGCTTACTTAGGGCTGTGCGGTTTGTCTCTGATCGGAGAGCCCGGTCTGAGGAAGGTCCACCCAGCTCTTAACATCACCCAGAGAGCCTTTCAGCATGTGCAGCAGCTGCAGCAGACATGGAGGGGCAGCGCTGGCAGCTGTAGCAGACAGCACTGACAGCAGGAAGATCCACCGCTCTGTTTCTGAACAGGTTCAGTAATCGGGAACATCTAACGGTAGTCAGTCAAAGGCAACTGGACTTTTGCTGTGTCTTGAAGACGTTGGGCCACCCATCTAAGAGGCCTCCTCATTACAAGAATCTGAACGGTTTTTAAGTCCCCAGTTACGCAGTAGTAACCTTTGGGGGAGCTCATTTTAAGTTCATCTACAGTGACTTTTGTGTTAAGCAATATACGCCACACTTTTTTTTTTTTTTTTTCTTTTTTTTTTCCCTGCCTTTTTTATTATTAGACTAGTAAATAACATTGTGCATTGTGGTTTGTGGTGATGAAATGATGTGCCAGAAAAGTCAAATTTGAGTCACTGGAGATGCCTCAGGTGCCTCAATTTTGCATACTTTTTAGATGCAGTTTTCAGAGGCTTCCTGCTCCACCATCGTAGTAAACAAAACAATCTGCCGTCACCCTTCCAAGCCAAGGATGAGCTGACGGCTTCACACGGACATAAGGAAACGTCTACAAAGTAAATGTTATTCTCCGAGACCCCCGAGGAGGGCGGAAGGGGGGTCCAGATAGTGTCTTTAAATGGTTCTGCAGTAACTGGTGGCTTCAGTAGCTGAAAGGTGTTTTGAGTGGGCTGGTGCAATTTCTTTACGTGAATCGAGTAGATCCGCGTTTGCCATCGCTTAATAGTGTCTGTGTGTGTGTTGCGAAGATATAGTGAATGAGTTCCTCATTTTTGTTTACAAACCAGTATGAGCCCAACGGTCATTTTGGGGGGTGATTTCTCTTCTTTTAGATTTTACTACTATACATCCTCAGTGGAAAAACCCCACCCCGAGGCCCTATTCTCCTAGTACAGTATTGTTTTGCCTCTCTGCCCCTCTACAGCTCCATCCTCGCGTTGCTCTTGAACCTCTTGAAAGCCTCGAGCTCTCCGGTCCCAAAGGTGCTAGCAGCCTGGCAGGGAAGCTCCCTTCAGGTCCTTACAGGTTCACCATTACAGGCTCTGGTTGGTGATCCCGAGAGGTAGAAATGATAGTAGATCTGCTTCATAGGAAAGGCAGCCAACAACCACCCTAACAGGCAAATCGATGATGAAAGAAAAACAAATCAAAAACTGGTAGAAAAAAGATTTAAAAAAACAACAAAAAAACAATAACATTCCGCATTGTTTTCAAGAGGCTTACAGAAAATTAGATTGGGCCTAAAGAAGGGGCATGATCCTGTCTTTCCTACAAGATAGTAGCTTTCAATTGGAGCATCCCCTGACTCCTGAACCCTGAACTGATCCGAGCTGCCCTCCTCCACCAGCTTCCATACTCCCTGTTAGGCGCTAGCCAGCCTGAAATCAATAGGGGTGGGGGGGGGGGGGGGGAGTATTCTTTTGAACAGCGCTGAGAATTGACATCTTATTTTCCGAACCAGAAAGGACGCAGGGCAAAAACAAAGAACAATGCACATGAGCAGAATGTGCCTCGGGGAGTCGGGTTACAGAAACAACTGTTCTCCAGCACACCGCATTCCTTTTGAGTCCTAAAACGCCACCTGCACCTCGCAGTGGGACCTCCCTGCTCGTGAGCTCAGCTAGAGTTCTTATTTTTTTTTCTAAATCCTAATAAGATCCTGACGTGGCGACAATTCTGGGTTTAGCTGCTCCTCTCGCCTTCCCATCACATGAACGCCCCCCCAGCCCCCAGTCAGGGACCGTTTCCCAGGTTCCTCCGGCTCCCTGCCGAAGCCACGCCCGTCCATTACAGGACGGCTGTCGCAGCCAGCACCTGCTCCCCGAGATGATGAGTGGCGAGGAGGGGACGTCATCGCAGCGGGCCAGGAACACTAGTGGCTCCTCTGCAACGCGCTCAGCGCCAGTTCTGACCGGATGTGGAAATATATATCGCCTCTTTTATGTTTTCCTTCCGCCATCTGAAATCAAGTCGTACTTGGCCTCGTCTCCTTTCCCGCCAAGTTGCCTTTTTTTTTGTTTTTTTTTGTTGTTGTTGCAGACTTAGAAACCGAGCGGGCAGACGGAGGGAAGTAGATAAGAGGAGAGGTGAATAAATAAATAATTTGACCCATCTATTATTGAACGTGAACTGTCGGAGGCTGGAGTCTCCTCTCTGAACCCCCCCCCCCCTCCCCTCCCCCCTCGGTGTTGTATAGCCTTATTTTGGTGCAAACTCTGTTGCTTTATAGCCAACTGCATCTTCTATTGCTGTTTTGTTTGATGTTGCTGTTTTGCCAATGAGCTTTGCCGCACTCACTCTTGCCGACTTTTCTTCTGCCATTTGTTTGTTGGTTTGTTTTTACAAACATTTTGTCAGTTACCATGAAATATTTTGGATAATTTCACTTCTGGGGAAAAGGCAAGCTATGATTTTCATTGCACCTGCTGAATTGAGCCTCCGATACACACAGTGTTATAATACAAGCTCAATAAAAAAAGAAAAGCGTCTGAATTATTCAGGACTCACTGAGGGAACGGCCGTGTGTCCAACGCATCGCCTCGTGACTTTCAGACTTCACGTCCTCCCTCGGCCGGGTTCGCTCCCTTAGAGGACACCGGCCGCGTCGCATGGCGAACCCCCCCATCTCAAACCGGAGTCTGAAATGTGCCTCATGTAGTAGCGTTATCGTCGGGGTCGCCGCTTTCTGAATGCTCTCTTCTTCCTTTTGTCAGATTTCGCTCCATGTACAGCATGCTTAAATCTGAGCTTAGCTTCGGCTTTTATTATAGAAGACCGGCAGTAGATTTACAGTCTCTACTGGAGGGGATGGAGGAACGCTGTGTCTACAATCCCAGTAGAAACAAAGGTTCCTCCTCCCACCGTCGTAGAGTTCACTTATTCAATCAGACATAAGCTGAGCGGCAGAGGTCGTCTCTCCAGGATCAGACTGTCTGATCGATAACTGTATTTCCAGAAGGAGAGAGGCATTCATTGAGACGGGACCTGTAAATGCTTACCTGACTTTAAAAAAAATTAAAAAAAAAAAAAAAAAAAAAAAAAAAATGGCTGGATGATTTGCCACTTGCTGCATCTCAGCAGTTGTTCTATTGTGTCTCTTTTTTTTTTTTTTCCTGCTCTGTCACAGTGCACTCGCTGCTCTCTGTCCCACCGCATGCGAAGAGAGGGCCGACGCTCTTGCTCTCTGTAAAATGGCTGCAGTGAACTCTGCATTTGGAGGATCGTGAAAAGACTTGGGATGCAGCCAAAATGCCCCCCCCCCCCGTCCCCCTCCACACACACACACATGTACACACACGCGTACACACATGTACACACACACACACACACACGTACACACACATACACATGTCAACCGTGAATCCTTGCTCTATCGACTAATATACATAATGTAATAATGAATAATGTAACAATAAATGGAACGAAATTTATTTTTTCTATGCTTTGTAGAGCGATTGGGTGTAGATAAAATATGTAAATGTCTATAAATATGTGACTTCTATTTTGCAAGTGCTCAAGATGAAACAATGTTTACAGCTACATCAGTGAGAGTGGTTGGATATGCAAATGTTGATGTGTGATTGCATTCTACTACTTCGGCTTTGAATTTGAGGACAGTCATTTGGATCTAGCTTGGCGGTGCATACTGTATTTATGATGAATAAAAAAAAAAAAAACGTACTAACTTTTCCAACTGTCCTGGTTTCAGTGTGAGATCTCAGGTTTGCTCTCGCTATCGAGGCTTTTTATTCCCCTCGGGAGCACGAACGTCCCCCGAAGACTTCGTGGTGAATCACCGACTACTTTGTGACGTCGTGTGCAAAGTTGACATTTTCTCCGGAAATCCTCATTATTCAGTTGGTCTCCTACCTTTTTAGAATAACTTTCATTTTTTTAGCCCCTGCTAAGTCATTCTTTATGATAAGGTTTTTTTTTTTTTTTTTACATTCTGATGAAAGGTAGAATTAAAATCAGAGACCGACATTGTTACCTTTTTTTACTAGTCAGAAATCATAAATTCCATCCGTCTCTGACATGTCCTGAGTCAAACGTGGCATTTCTCTCAGGCTTGTGTGGGTTTTCCTTTCCTCTGAGACGACTCCGGTGGAGTTATTTTTCTTTCCTTCAGGAAAAAGAAAATAAGGGGTGTTTTTTGTATGATTACCTACACCAGTTTAGTTTATGTATAACAGACGCAGTCTATATATATATTTCCCTTCGCAGTAGACTGTGGCTGGATGACTCCAAACTGTTGTTGCTCTATTTTTAACTCCAAAGATGACGACTGGTAAAAGTTTTTCCTGATTTGCCTCATTTGCCTTTTCATTTTTCGTCCTACACAGAGATGAGTTTTAAGAGCGGCGCAGTCTGGTGGTTTGTTTTCATTTCTTTGCTAGGTCAGTGACTAAGACATAATTAACAGCATTGGGGGAAGGGGAGCTTTGCTGGATACAACACACACACACACACACACACACACACACACACACACACACACACACACACAGTCCCACTTGGGAGATGCATAGCAGTCACAGACTTCACTGATGAGGTAATTCGAGCTAAACAAATGTGGCCTCGTGGTACTTGTATCTAATCTGAATGTAAAGGTTAATAAATAATTTAAACGGTACTTAATCACACATTTTATGATTATTTTTTTTAAGTTTAGGAAGCAAATTTAAAAAAAAATATAAACAAAGGAGAATGGAACGGTTTGAAAAGTCTCCTCTTCCACAGTGACTACAGCCCGGCCCCGATCACAACCCCCAGGAGACGCTGCCATGACAGCCGGCTGTAGTTTGGGTGTGGTGATGTAGTCCCCTGTTCAGGACAACTTCCACCTGGGTGGCACCCGACATGTAACCTCATACTGACACCGAGCAGGCGAGGCTGAGCGCAAGGAAACTCAAGATAAAATCTGCTCCGGTAATCTTTGATGACTCAAAAGCTGCAGAGTCAAGCTGATGCCGGCACGACGGTCTTGAACGGATCCGTGTACGAACACTCTGTGTTTCCCCTTCTGCGTCATGTGATGGGGACGACTCATTTTGAATGATCCGCGAGCCCCCGGGCGGACTTGCTTATGCAACAGCTTGCCTTTTCTGTCGTTATTTAACGCGAATCAATGCTGCCTCGTAAAACGCACGCCAATCAATACATTTGACTGATAATTCATCTCCGCGGAGGGCACTCTGGCTCAGTTATGTGGCTTTTTATGGGCCAGTCAAGTGTCATCTCCACACACAGTGCTCATGAGCACTGCTCTCATCTTTGGCCCCCAAGAGTCTCCCGAAGAGGCCGTAAAGAGACGTGGATGTGGCCTCTGATGCTGCACTTGACCTGTGACCTGTGACGCAGCTCTGCAGTGAGGCGCCTCATACGTGGCTCGCTCATGAAATGTGGTAAAGGACATTCATGGTGATCTCCTGACCTTTCCAAAGCATTGCTAAAAGTAGAGCCTGCAGAGCTGCTGTAGCATGTAGACCCAACCTGGCAACCCGAGACTTGATGACTCATAACTGATGTATAAAGCATTATATAAATGCCTTAAAGCCACAGGCTTAACCAGTTATAACACCTTTACACCGAAGAGATCCCTGAGATGAAATGTAATAAAGGTCATTTTCAGATGTTCCATCTCCCCCACACGTGGATGATGGCTTTTTACAAAATGCAACCAAGTTGCTCCACTGCAGTCAACCCTGATCATCTCCATGCTTTAGGAAACAACCGCCAGTTTATAGATGAGTTATTGGTTGTTGTTTTTTTTGCATGCACCGTTTGCTCCGTCAGGGCAGTCTGCCCGTTTGTGCCCCCCCCCCCCCCCCACGTGCTCAATGGGGCGGAATATGTCTGCGTGAAGCCATGCGGCCATCTGGTGACGCGGAACAAGTGGCATTGCCCTGAAAAAAAAGAAGAAAAAAAATTGAAAGACGAACTTAATCCGGCCTCCACAACACGGTCGCCTCACACCCCGGCCTCAGGCGTGAAGCATATAGGTCTCTGTTTGAGTCTCTCGTGATGGAATCACTCCGCCCGACCACAGAGCACACACCGCTGTGAGACACTCGGGAGCTGCTCTCACATATTTGGGTCGCAACGGGCACAAATCGGCCCATATAAAGCGACACGCGCACACTCGAGCGCGCGGCCAGCCATGCGTGAATGCCCAACTTGACAGAATGCAGCAGCACTAACAGCTTTAGACCCCCCGCCCCCCCCCCCACACACACACACTCCGCCCCTTTAATCTTCAATCTGAGATTATCATGATTATTTACAAGTGATAAAAACGGATTGATATATGACAGCGCACGAGGACACAAAGAGCTCTGTGAGCGGAGACATCGCCGCTGAGGGATGATGTGGAGAGAGGAGGAGGAGGGAGGTGGTACAGTATGGGAGGGGGGGGGGGGACAGGGGGGCGGGGTTTTACCTCCAAGATGAGGCAAACTAAAATAAAATTGTCTTCTTGCAGCCGGCGCGTGAAGGCTACACGGACAAGGAGGGAGGAGAGAGAGAGGGAGCGAGAGAGAGAGAGGGGATGGTGGTGATGGGGCTGTGGTCTGAGGAGCGGCTCTTCTCTCTTCGTCTTATCTCAGCTCCCCTGTAAAGCATAGAGCTTTTGATCGTGTTTGTTTAAGCCGCGTGTGAGTGTGTGTGTGTGTGAGTGTGTGTGTGTGAGAGAGAGAGAGTGCGTGGTTTTTTTTTTCTACGTTCTCGATCCCTCTGTTGGCTGACCGGTCTGCGTGCTGCACCATCCTCCATCATCTGTAGCCATGTCGGACTCCGAGGACATGACGGAGTTCGCCAGCATCGTGGAGCGGATCGAGCGGGGCGAGGTGAGTCTCGCCCGGATGATAGGTCCTCGTGACGGCCGCAGTATGTCTGACATCACGCTCCCGACAGCGGCCGGCCTGCGGAGCTGTCAGGGGATGAGAGGGATGCTGAGAGCCCAGACTATTCTATTCCTATCAGGACCAACACCGTTGATATCACAGCATATATTTTACACTTCTCAATGCGGGTATTGTGACATTGTATGAGGTATTATTAATATGTTCTTTTTTTTATTGATTGCATATCTATTCTATTCTATTTCTGTGTAGCAAGATTTCAGGTGTGTGCCTCTATACAAATCATACTGATCCCGATTTAGTTCAGATCAATTCTATTAACCATTGTTGTGTTAATATTACAATATTTAATAATGTTATACCTCCAATAATGATTTTCTACTCTATTCCTATTGTAATGAGTAGTAATAGTCCACAATCTGTTCTATTAATTAAATTGTCTGTGAATGTAGTCCTATCCATCTATCCATCTATCTCTCTATCTATCTATCTATCTATCTATCTATCTATCTATCTTATCTATCTATCTATCTATCTATCTATCTATCTATCTATCTATCTATCTATCTATCTATCTATCTATCTATCTACCTACCTACCTACCTACCTATATCATAATCCTGTAAAATATGTCAGCTGTGTGCCAGCATATTAATGGCGACACTATATGCAATTCAAAAGTCTTTATGTAATTCTATATTTTAGCCTGCCCTGTTAAATGATCTTGTGATATATTATTAGGTTGTGATAAACCCCCACAACTCTATTCTGACATTGTAAGAAGATCAGACCCTTCCCTGTTCACAAAGAATTTCATAGCCTATAGATAGACTTGCATCTCTTTTCTATTCTATTATATGTGTCAGGGCCCGGTGGCTTGGAGGCATCGGGCTGCTATTCTTAGAGGGGAGAACGGGAACGTAAAGAGCTTAATTAGAGGCTTCGGTCGCCGAGTGTGTTGGTAGTTAGCTCGGGCTGCAGGCACATCGCAGGCTCCTGTCAATATGTGGGACACTTGGCAGCAGCTGTGTGGTGAGACGGGCACTGGGTTACTGAGGTGTGTGTGTGTGCACAGGGAGGGGGTCTTCACCCAGTCCAGATCCACACAATGTGTTGAAATGCATCTCTCCTGCTCACACAATCTGTGACATTCATCCATGCATGAGCTGCGTGTGTGTGTGTGTGTGTGTGTGTGTGTGTGTGTGTTTTTTCATGTGTCAAATGAGGAAAACAAAGAGCAGACAGCACGCGACTGACTGGCCGGATACAGTTACTGAATTCAGTGATTGTTTAAAATTTAATCAGGCCCGTCTCGCACTATGGACAACAAGGTTTACTCTTCGGTGCCAAATAATCAGAGCTAATGAGCAAAATTTAAGATTATGAGCAAATACAAACACAATATACTGTTTAACAATGGTTGTGAAAGATTATTTGTTGGGTCTCTTTTCGGCTCCATCAAAATATACAACAGCACAACAAGAGAGTGTCCACACGTATTACATTCCCTTAAGAATCCTTTTTAATTATATCTTTTTGCAGATAGTGAGTCACTAAATTTCTAATAGCCGTGTGAAACAGTAATATATATATATATATATATATATATTCAGTGGATTTTAGCCAGAGGTACATGGTCTATGGAAATAAATAAAAAGTTCTCCATAAAGTTCTCCTTTATACTATTTTATTGCATCCCCAGAAAATGCAAATGTAGCCATTAGTACAAATTGAATATTTTGGCCTGAGAATGAAAATAAATCACATACTTTGAAAAATGATGCAGAATTCCATAGAGCCATTAGGATGCATTAGCATCCTCTCTCCCGTGGGGGTTTGACTCCCGTGGGTGCTGTAGGTCCCTATGGCTGCACCCACACAACATTCACGTGAAACAGGATACTGCTGTAGCAGAAAGTAGATGTCAGATATAAATGTAGACACGGATGGAGCCTCTGTTTCCTCCGGGGGATTCTATACTGTGGGGCTGCTGTCTGTACGGTTTGCTGCCAATAAATGCTATTAGCAAAGTGAATGACTCAGCAGTCCTGCAGAGCCTTCGGTGACTGTGCACACTTTGGCCAGTATTAATCCAAACATCACTTCCACATCATTCTGTGCTCCTATTTCTCCCTAAAGACATCACAGCCCCCCCGCCCCCCCACCCAAAAAAAAGTTGTTACACGGTCCATTTAGTTCTCAAACCAAAACATTGTTGACCTGCGGGGGCCCTTTATGTACAATATAATGAACTGCAGAGCTCATCAACAGCCACTGCAGCAAGCGCTTAGCGGATCATAAATCTCCTGGAACTATGAAAGGGAGCCTGACATTAGAAGGGATTGTAAAGTGAGGAGAAGTTACAGATGGGGCCCCTTTCAGAAACCTTCTATGACGGCCGAATACAGGAGCCTATATCGCCAGACCGGAGTCTCTGGAAACCAGTTGGTCTTTTATATAAACATTAAGCAGGATGCTGTGTGGCACTTGAGAGCTTGTGTTTGAATTCTAAGTCCTGATATACGGACTGATGTGTAGACTACAGTCTCAGCTAATGGAGGAAAAGTCAATCGCACCGCAAACCTGCTGCAACACACACACACACACACACACACACACACACACACACACACACACACACACACACACACTGTTTTTCATTGCTACAAGTGCAATAATGATATTTGGTGCTGTGAACATCTGCAGACACAGGCCACTGTCCCACACCTCCCAGTTCCATTCCCTCATGTAAATCTTTGTCCTTGTCTTTTTGTTTCAGAACACTCACGGTTTGTTTTGTATACCAGAGATATAGTAGGTATATTCAGGTTTATGGGGAGCATTACAGGTCAGTACATCACTTTGGTCCAGACTGAAATATCTCAACAGCTGTTTGATGTATTGCCATGGGACTTTGTCGTTCATGTTCTCCAGAGGACGAATCTTGCTAACTTTGCTGATCCCCTGACTTTTCATCTATAGTGCCACAAGCAGGTCATGCTTATCACTTATCCAGTAAATACCTGCACATCTCGACATCATTGGGCACGGATGTTATTGTTGCCCTCAGAACGATACATAATAACTTCCTTACGTTCCCGCTTAGCGCCATCGTCAGGTACAAATTTGTATCTGACCAATACTTTGGTTTGTAACCACAGACCGGCCTTATTTTCAGTTTAGTGCAAACCAGCAGATGTTGGCATGGCAGCAGACTAAACCCAGCTGTAACACGACAGCCTACCTGTTGAACATCTGCATGTTGGCTTTAAACTCAAATCACACCGTGACATTTCCCACTTTGTCTCATCGTATTCACTCTGATTGAAACGAGGAAGATGATGCAACGTAAACATGCAAAAACACACGGCGGGTGCAGATGAAAAGCACCCTGAACGGCACGCGTTGGATTGATGAGTCGGTGAAGTTTACGAGCAGCACGTGAAGGCAGCATTAGTTCCTATGGCGATCCTCCTCCTCCCTCCCCCTCCCCCCTGCGTCGGGCCCGCCCGCGTGCACTGCAGCAGTGAACGAGCTGCTGATTCACCACAGCGCCGCCGCCTCTCTCAGCGGCGTCACTCTATTTAAATTCACTCAGACCGTCACTCCATTTAAATTCACTCAGACCGTCTCTGTCGGCATCTTCTCCTGCCGTCCGACGACTCGTGTGTTTCACCTCGAACAGAAAACACAACAGAAACCCGTCGGATAAGGTGTTGCTTTACTCCCACGGCTTATAGTTTCTCCCCCACCATATCTGCAGAGATGCGGCGCAGCAGCATAAGTCCGGTAAGTTGGAGAAGAAGAGTGAGAGGTTATGATTTATAAGAGTTTTTCCTTCTTCTTCCATTTCGTCCCGTCATTGTTTAACGGGCTCGAGCCTATCTGCTGCGCATACAAAGTGACCGGGCACTGTAAAAAAAAAAAAGTTGGCCGTTTTTCTTTTTTTTTTTTTTTTTAGTAGAGCTGTAAACTGCCACCAGCGCGTGTTCATTCATTATTGAGACAGTTTATTTAGTTTTAATGAAACAAGTCGCAGTTTTGTCTTTTTTAAAAAAATTTTTTTTTAAAACTTCCTCTGTCCCTCCGGGTATTGTCTTATCGCACGTGCGGCGGCGGTTTCCCCTAAATGTTTGGTCCAGACTTTATCGCACCACCTGCACTACATTAACTAATCAGGCTGGTTTCGCTCCTACAGACCTTTAACTCGTCTCTTCTCGATGTGGAAACGTGAGCTGCTGGAATCGTGTTTTTTTTTTTCTTTTTTTTTAATACTGTTTGTCTATATTTAGCGAGCTGGGCTTAATCCTCTCTTATGTAATGCATCAGAAACGTGTTAAAGACACCGTTGGCTGGCCGTTATAATGACCACATCAGTGCTTTAAAAAAGTAAAGTAGATGGTTTTCTCAGGTGGGATAAATAATTCCACCTTCTAAAGACAAATTTTTCCCACCTCACCAACACAGCAAATATTAGTTTTCACAGCTTAAATCACAGACAATGGGTCTATTTTAGCTACATCTGAAATATCCTAATAATAGGTTATTGTTCTAAGAATCAAATGCAGCTGTATCCTTTCCTCCTGGTGACGTTGCCAAAGCTTATTTCAGCCTGATCTGTGATGCCTTCTGTTTCTTCTAGCTCTCTCACTTGAGTATCTTTAAAAAAAAAAAAAAAAAAAAAAGATGACAGTGGTTGTGCCTGATGCGGATCTCCTCGTGCCTTTTTATAGCAGTTTTCTTTTCAAATGACCGTGTCTACATCACCAGGTCCCGATCAAAAACATCGAGAGGGAGCTGATCTGCCCGATCTGCAAGGAGCTCTTCACCCACCCGCTGATCCTGCCCTGCCAGCACAGCGTCTGCCACAAGTGTATCAGGGAGCTGCTGATGCTGAACCACGATGACTCTTTTGATGCCGGCTCCGAGTGCTCCATGCCAGGCAGCCCCAGGTCCAGGGTGCCCTCCCCGTCCATGGAGAGGCTGGACAGGCTTGTGAGATCAGGTGGGTCTCGGGGTAAGGAGTCAAAGATGTGTTTTTTGTTTTTTTATTTATTTTTTATTTCAGATTTGAATAAAGGTGTTCTTTACAGGAAGGATTTTCTTGCGTCGAGATTAGCGCAGGGAAGTGGATCTCGCATTACTCCCGAGGTTAAAAGGATGTTGAGGCTTTAGTCGGAGCGGAGTTCGTGCTGTGTTGTTGGGCAGAGATTTATGGGAGCTAATCATTGAACAGGAAGCACAAGTATTGAATTGCATTTGTGATGGCTTCCAAGTAAGACAATAAGAGTTTTTGCGTCAGTCATGCCAACTTCCTGTTACATTGTCTGCCTCCCAATTCCCTAAGGGTTCAGGTTTTTAGTCCTGCTGTCATCTCAGTGGATGCATTCAACAGGCTTCAATAGCTGGAGCCACCTCCTATAGAAAATAACAAAAGGTTTTAAAATATATTTCTCCAATAAGGAAATATGTGATTACAAATGGAGACAGAAGGGCATATTTGATTACCTAACAAACAAGAAGGGTAGTTTCACTGCGAAGAGTCTTCACCAATGCAGATTAAAGGTTGAGGGCAAATAAGCTGATGGAAACTCTGAGCAAGACAAAAAAAATGGGCGAAGCATTATTGTCTGCTATCTGGTTTTACAGTGTGGGACAGACTCTGCCCTCCTCCCTCTCTCGTCCTAGATAAACAAGAACAAACATAAAAAAAATGATTTGATAATTTTACCACTCAGCCGTAGCGTTGTCTGTCATCACCTCTTCCTCTAAGCCTGTCTGCTCGTACAGGCTTCATTAAAGAGGCAGCAGGGCAACCTGACAAAGCTCTAGGTTTGTCTGCCAGGGGGAAAGACATGTTGACAAGCCCTCTCAAGCCCTAATTGTCTCCACTGTCTGCCTCTAATGGCCCAGAGGCATCAAATACCCCCTTCAATCATACTAGGGCTCATGCATTCATTTCTAAAATGTTTTCGGAGCAGAGGTTTCACTCAACCTTTTAATCGGATATACAGGCATATGTGTGTTTGTGTGCACATGAGTGAACAAAGCACATCTGTAAGCTCCTTTTAAGATATTTTAAAACTGAGCTGGAGGGAGGCAAAGGGGACGGGGGTTTGCAGGTAGCTGAATTAACTTGTCACAATATTTCTTTTCTTAAGTTCTCTGCTGAACACATGCGCTGCTGCAGCCAAGCTTGAGCAGGTCAATGTCTAAGCCTTGAAACCAGCGTGGTGGGACACAAGGCGGCCTTTCCTCCCTCAGAGCTCTGGAGATGCCGTCTCATTCGTACTCTTGTCCACTCTTCTCGACAAAACCAGAGTCGTGTCTGACTTCCATACTCTTCTCATTCTAAGCAGGTTCTGAGTATGAAGCTTGTTCATAGTGAAAAAACAACAAAATAGAGTATACTCTTATAAAAGAGTGAGTATGCACACTAATAGTCTGCGTGGCTGGTGCAAGAAAATGTAGCAGAGCTCTGCTCACATGTAACTAGTTGTGGATGTCGGTAAACGGCTCTAGGAATGCCACAGAAAGCAAAATAAGTCTTTGTGAAGTTTAGTCGTCATTAGTATTCATGCTGCAGCTTGATGTGTCATGGTGCAAGTATTATGTCACTTCTTATTGGTGTAACTGATTTCACTAAAAAAATCTGTATATTACAGACTAGCATGTAGTTTACACACTGTGGTTTGGGACCTATACAGGGATTTACTTCAGTCAGAATGGTTGACATCAAATATGTCTAATTAATGGCCTCTATCTCTCTATCTCTCTATCTATTTAACTAAGATGCCTCAGAGCCACACTGATTCCCAGAGTACAGTGAGGTGAACTACTTTTTTTTTTTTTGGGAGCTATTCAGCCATTCATGGTTCAAAACCAGGGAGAGCGGGCCCTCGAACACAGCCTGCTGCATTCAGGCTCCCCCCTTCAACCTGAAAGAGTTCTTTCTTCACTGGCAGAACTGCATCTGTCGACGCAGGAAATATTCAAATCCTGCTTTTTGGGTAAACAAATCTTGTGCCGTGCTGAAGGCCAGTTTGTGCACAAGGATAAGTCTGTCATCTCTATACTCATTCTTAACTTTTCTTTTAATTGACTTTCTCAATCGAAGTCCCTTTTTTTTTTTTTTTTTTTTTAAACTTAATTTAATGTACAGTTAATTTACCAGCTTCTCAGAAAGAAACTGAGTCCATTTGGGCAACGTGAGGGTGTTCCTGTGTTAAATGCATTTATTCAGCAGATTACAAAACACAAATACTCTGAGGTTTCCCCAAATAATCTTAAAACACAAAATACTTTATGAGCACATTAACTCCCAAACAGAACAACCAAGTAATTCTGCCAACCGCCTCCAACGCTGGGAGATCAGATCATTGGTAGCCATGGTGACTCAACCTGCCTGTAAGGAATGAATGAGGGATTAGGTGAAGAGAGAAAAGAAAGGACTTAAGGCTATATTTATCAGTGCAGCTTGGACAAGCCCTGCTGTGCATGGACGGAGGGAAGGCGGCCACTAAAACTTCATCTGCATTGTTTCTCAACTTCATCTGACTTTGTGTTGCCGGGGCTCCAAACGGAGCGACGCGTTCATGTTCAACAGCTAACTCTTGACTTGAGGTGCTCTTAAAGGAATAGTTTGACATGTTGGGAGATATGCTTATACGTCTCAGTTGGAGGACAGCATACCAGTGTGTACGCTAAATATGAAGCAACAGCCTGGACAAGGTTAGTATTAGCATAAAGTCCTGCCCCCCCCCCCCCCTTTTTTTTTTTTCCCCTGTTTCTATGCTTGTCAAGCTTTCTGTTCTCACACGGCACATAATGCAGTTTACAGAAGATTCACAACTTGAAACTAGGTTTTAATTTTAAATGGAGGGAGATAAAAAGCTCTTATTTCTAACTAACGACCAGCGATTTCTTTTTTTTTTTTTTTTTTTTAAATAAAAAAAAAATAAAATAAATAAAAGTCCCCCAATTCACTGGCAGCTTAATTTGCTTGCTATAGCTGATAAAATCTATCAGTAGCTAGTAAAAATGCTGATGTTTCCAGATGAGTCGTTTTAACAAACGGAACACCTTGCATATTGAAGATGTTATAATTAAAGACTGAGGATGAAGCTGCATGCCCAACGGGAGAGGTTTAGTGAACAGTCACTTAACACGTTATGTCTAGTTGGTTTAATCGATACAGAAACTGAAGTGTATCAGGTGGGTAGTATTATTATAATAGTAGTTGCTACAATAGTAATGTTTTACCTTTTTTGGACTGAGTGAAGCAAGCTGTTTCCCTGTGTTTTCAATCTTAATGCTGGTTGAGCTGAGCTAACTGTCTCCTGCGTTTAGCTTCATATTCAGCAAATAAGCAGATTTCCTAAAACACCGAACTATTCTTTTTTTTTTTTTAATTGTCTGACAAGTAAAGTGATTTTTCCACAACGGTTATCGAGTCCTGAAAAGTTGGTAAATTCCGTTAAATTGCATGAGTTTGTGATCAAATATAGACTGTAAATAAGTGCACAAATCAAGAGTTAATTGTACTTTAACAACTGTTCACGTGTTGTGTATATATCTATATTTTAATCACTGTTGTATTTCACTGACATGCATTACCAGGCTTTTCCTTCAGTTTACTTTTAAGTTCTCTTGGTTTCTCAAATGTCATGATGTTTAAAACAAACTGGTTTCTCACGTCACTTCACATTTTGCATTGTTTCTTTTTTTCTTGTTGGTCTCACCTCACTTCTCTGTTCATTGCTTGCAGCCACAGTGCGAAGGTCGTTTGGAAGTCGAGGTAGACGGGGGCTCCGTGTTTTGAGTAGCTGTAGTAGTGAGTACAGTGTTACTAGAAACCCTGTGAAACCCTAGTTTGGTTCTACCTTTTCTCCACTAGTCTACTTCAGCCCTGTCAACACGACCATACAACCTGCATACGACCACCGGTTTGGTATGAAATAGATTTTTAAGAAGTCGCTTTAGATGCTGCATTTGATGTTGTCAAGTGTGTTATTCCTTCTTTGTTAGACACTTAATTCCAGGTAGTAATATATGAAATAAAGAAAAGGTACCCCTTTTTAAAAATGTCCACTGAGCTTTAAAGAGATCTGACTTTTTAAAATCTAGATCAACAAGGAACTTAAAGATGGTGGTAAAAGAGGCAAAATAACTTTTTTTTTTTTTTTTTTTTTTTTTTTTTTTTTTTTAAAAAGCAATGTTGAGTCAGCATACAAAGAGGCGGACGAAAGGAGTGGCGTGGATTAAAGTAGGAGAGATGAGAATCGGAGGGAGGGAGTTTTGGCAAGTGACGCAAAGGAATTGAAAGGAGCCGAGACTAAAATTAGTGAGCAAGGGGTGAGGATGTTTCCTAGGCATTGAAGTGGGACAGGAATTTGTGTTTCTGTGCATGAGCTAAGCTTAGTATTAATTTCGTAAAACGTGTCTGCAGGTAAAGCTGCTTGATTGAGATGGAGAACTGTTAGTCTCTGAGTTACACACACACACACACACACACACACACACACACACACACACACACACACTCACTCTGAAATAACCTCCAATATGTTTGGGCTTGCTAAGGTTCTTAACACTTACTGATGTCTGTGTGCCTTTAGGATACGGTTTACGCTTCACTTGACAATCATTAGTGTTTGAGAAATGGTTTATAAGAATGCAGACCTGTGTCAGCCCACCTCTAATCGTTTTGGGGATGATGAATTGAATGCCAGGTTGCAGGCCAACTAAAACAAGACTGAATCCTAGTTTTGGCAGCTTTAAGCCAGCTAATGCAACTAATCAACTGCTCAGTGGATGTTTTTAAGACTTGCTTTTATCTCAAGAAATAGCCTGTCTATACTAATCCCTCCAAAGAATACACAGTAATAGGAGCTACCTCAAAATGAAATATAAGAGCAGCAAACAATGAAGATGGGGCTTCAAGAATAACAATTTAATCTTTATACAGATTAGTCTTAGAATCCCTCTCGGGCAGCCACTGAATGAACAAAATGTCAATACATATGTTTGGTTATCAAAAGCACATTAAATGGGACCTCACATATTTATATTTGCATTAGAAATTAATTCCTGTACCTGGATATGAGACAAGATTCCCTGAACTGTGTGACTGTATTTAGTTAAAAAAATAATCTAAATTTGCAGACTGTTATGAAACTTATGTAGTTTCATAAAATTACAGTATCATTTTATGAAACATAAAAATGCTTCATCAGTTCAAGCAACTGTCTGAAGATTTGTACAGCAGAAACCCTTTGGCTCTGCAATGACTCGTCAGTTTCTCCCTTCGACTCCACACACACACACACACACACACACACACACACACACTGCTGCAGGCAACTCCTGTTTGCTTCCTGTTCCCTCACACCTGCTGTCCTGTCTACAGAAGCAGAGTCAATGGGCAGTTTCCCAACATGACACACACATGAATTACATGCACTCACCGTATTCTTTGACTCAAGTATGAAGGCTTTCTGACAGACTTCTCCTTTTATCTAATGATTTCACACAAGACCATCATCGTCAGACTATGTTTTTCATCATAACGTCACCTCACAATGTAAAGTTCACCTTATGTCATATGCATTCAGGTCCGAAGGGTTTTGGATCCTTGTCAATCAAAGCTCAGTAGTTCAGTTAGTTGTCGGATCTCAGGCAGATTTTGCCTCCAGGTAGCAAACTGCCCTAACTGCACTCTCACAGCCCTCAGTTCTGCTCACGTCACTCGTCATGCACATGGCTACACGTATCACATAGTTTTATGTTTGCTGTTCTGCCACTGCTTTTCCCTCAGCTCCACCTTTTTTTTTTGCAAAAGTGTTATTTTGAAGTAGTGTTCCTGTATTTGGCTTACCTGAGGAGTGTTTGATTTAATTTTCAGGTCCTCGGAAACGAAGTGGAAATACTGGCTTGCATACTGAGATAAATCCAGCACTCCTCGCTTCCCCTGTCCCCCAGAAACGTGAAGCAATACTTTTATTTGTCATTTATTTTGCCGTGTAGTGACTTCAGTTTGCTGGCTTTGCGTTTTGCCTTCCCCAATGCTTGCTCCTGTGATGTGACCTTGTGTAACGATTCCTATATTTCCACCTCATGTTACTGTGTTGCTGCTTTGTTGCGATGCTGCCGCATCAGTAACAAGCACAGTGCTGTGAGAAACTCTTGAAAGCAATGTTGCTTTCAGAGTTTTGTTGTCATGTGAAAATAAGTGTTGCTGCTTTGACCTGGACATGTGATATGAAAGTTCACCAACAGGACATTTTCATTTCACATTTTTATTTAAGTTCTACTTCACACGGTGTAATTCAGTTACATTGCTTGATTTATTAAAAAAAAAAAAAAAAATGCTGCAGTTTGTCATATTTTAATTTTCTTAATCACTCATTTTAGGAAAATATAATTTCCATTGTCCAGCTCATTGTTTGCACATCCATACTCTTCACTCCTGTTATGTTAAATGACTTGCAGTCTGAAATTGATTACTCACAGTGTATTCTCTAAAAGCTCCAAGGATGCCGTCCTCTAACTATCCTGTATGTCTTCAGTCTGCCCCAGTACTCTTGGAAAGTCTCTCTTCCTGGACTTATTTCCCTGTCATGACAACTAGCCAATGGATTGCCTGTACTGATGTTTTGCTCCATACATCCCTGTCCTTATGGAGTAGTGGTCATCGTGGAAATAGAGCTCAAAGGGAGACGCACTGAGGCCCTATTTGTGAAGGCTTATACGTGTTATCAAAGGCATTGTTCTTCCTTAACCTCATACTTGGCAAGTCATGCAGATGATGTAATGCTGCTTTCGTGAATTTCAGCCCAGAGTGTGTTGAACACAAACGGGTGTTCACATTTTTCAAATCCCCATTTGACTCTCTTGGAAACTATGCCTTCAGTGTAATGTGAAGTCAAAGGACATTGTTGTTCACACGTCCAAAATAGGGCCTCAGACAAGATTTGAAACTGGGTGACCCAAAGCCACCAATCCACACCACGCACGATCGCTTCTCACTGGTCCGTCTTCGCTCTCCTCCAGGCTCCATCTCGTCCCCGGGGTGGCGCCGAGGTTCTGTGACTCCCCGGGTCACCACCATCCCATGCCCGGGCTGCCAGCACGACATCGACCTGGGTGAGCGCGGCATCAGCATGCTGTTCCGTAACTTCACCCTGGAGAACATCGTCGAGCGCTACCGCCAGGCCGCCCGCGCGGCCATCGCCATCATGTGTAACATCTGTAAGCCTCCGCTGCAGCAGGAGGCTACCAAGAGCTGCATGGACTGCAAGGCTAGCTTCTGTAACGAGTGCTTCAAGCTGCACCATCCCTGGGGCACACCCAAAGCTCAGCATGAGTATGTTGGTCCCACCACAAACTTCAGGCCCAAGGCAAGTACCGGCCCTCCCTGCCATGTGAAGGCTCCATTCGGCTGTTTTCTTTCTCCGGTTATCTGTTCTTTTCTAAAGACGACCAAACAGGATTTTAACTCTGTTGGACTATGAACATCTCTCAGGAGCCAAGTTGTCACATGAGTCCAAAGTAAACTTTAGCATGTATAGATGTATTTAAATGTTTGAGAAGAACTCAGCTGAAAATCTTTTGTGTGAATGTTTCTAATCAGTTTTATTCATTATGTATTAGATTTTTGCCACATCTTCCCCTGTGACTTCTGAACTGATTGGAAATCCCAAACAATCTGAATCATTGATCTGAGAATACTTAAAATATTTGTAGCCTTGTTGGAAACTTGAGCTACTGGCTTTGTCAATATATTGCATTGCTCTTTCCTTTGTTAATCAAATGTCTAAATGCTGTCTCTGATAAGTTCAAATGGGGATTTCGGCAGTAAAAAAGTGCTGCTTTTAAAAATTCTATTTTAAGACTTCAGGAAATGGCTCACTGAGAGCTGTCTAGATGGGTCTAAAATTTAGGCCATGTTCCTGTTTCACTTCAGCTAGTTTTTGATCACTGTAGAAGTAAAATGCAGTCTATGTACGCACATATTTTGTCTGGAATTTTAACTCCTTGTTCTGTTAAATATCTCAGGTGCTCATGTGCCCAGAGCACGAGATGGAGAAGGTTAACATGTACTGCGAGGTCTGCAGGCGACCCGTGTGTCACCTCTGCAAGCTGGGAGGATCCCACGCCAACCACAAAGTCACCTCCATGAGCAGTGCCTATAAGATCCTCAAGGTACTGCATTCAGACACTAACTCCTTGAGAACAGAGTGCTACTTGTGGGTGTTAATTCAATACGCTGGGATTTGTTTTGTTGCTCTCTGATACGTAATGAGTCATTTGGAGTGTAACACAATACTGTCTTAGGATGCAAAGGATGAAACTGAGTTTGAACACAATGCCACTGTCGAAGGCTTTTAACGGAGCGGTGGTCAAGCACAGCCGCCCTACAACTTGGAATTATTTGTTTTTACACAGAAACTGCCAATAACCACCATTTTGTGATGATATTCAGAACCAATGGGTTTTCGTTGTGCTGTACTGCCCACCGGCTGATCCCTGAATCTCTCATCTCCTGCTGTAATATTAATGTCTGACCCGTACCTGTGCTGGCACCGGATCTTAGATATCAGTCTCCCTCCTTTTGGAAACTGAAACCCAGGCTGGCTAACTGGGTTAAAACTAATTGGTCTCGCGTGTGGCCGTCAGATTTGTGCCACTCAGTAGACCGACTTTCAATCAGGTTGAGTGTTTTGGTTTAGCTTGTGTGGAGATAAAACTGCCAGGAGCTGAGTGGTTCAGCAAGTCGAGGCAGAATCTGTGTCGACGCAGACGAGCCGATTGAATTTCACGCAAACACTATGGTGCTTAATATTTAATGACGCCATTTGTTCACCATGATTTTGTGTGCATTGTCTCTACAAATTGTTAGAAGATGTATCCGATGTCCTGGAATCCCATGTCAGCCAGGAAGTAGTTTGGGTTACATTTGCTTTGAACAGCAATGCACTCCTAGTCCTGTCATTGTGATGGTGAATGTTTGTTTGACACACAGCACCCTCTGAGACAGGCTCTCGCCTACATGGTCATACAGGACACTGCACATGACCAGAGCAGCTGCTGCTGCAGCTGTGAATATGATATAAGATGAGAGGAAAATGGTGTGACCCATGTCAGAGTTTGGGAATGTGAGCACGAAGTGTAAATTAATAAATCCCACCCTGTTCCTTAAAATGACACCTTAATATCTTATTTGTCATCTTACTACCTTGTCAGTGTGTTTTGTGCTTCAGAATTTCAAGACTGTATGAAACTTACTTTATATGCTGCTGATCTATTATTTCACCAGGAGAAGCTGGCCAAGAGTATCCATTACCTCATCAGCAAGGAGGACCAAGTCAGGACTCAGATTACTGATCTAGAGCTGCTCGTCAATCAGACCGAGGTGAGAGCTGACTCATGCTGCTAGAAGTCCTTTTTTCCACTCGCATCTCTTCTACGTCCTTCAAATGTAGTTCAGTCGGTGGTTCTACAAAGCGCAATGAACATTCACGTGTTGTCTCTTAAACAATACGAATGTATTGTGTGTTGTATTATACACATGTAAATGTTTATATGGCTTTCACTAAACCAGTCTGTTAAGTTGAGGACCAATTGGACCTGTTCTGTGTACGTATAAGGAAGGCCACTGAACAAACAGTATGCAAACCACACAAACAAGGAAGGGAAGGATTTGCCTACTAGTTTCCCTCTTGCGTGTCCTTCCCTTTTTTCTTTGATGCTGGTCCTAAATGGGTAGCGTTCAATGCACCTACACTCCTGGTGTTAGTAAGAAGAGTGTTTGGGATGCTCTCTTGGTTTTAGCACTTTTTTAAATCCTTCTCTTTATGTACTTAAGTTGTGTAATGTGACCCTTTTTTAAGCTTCTGCTTCTTTGAATATTACCCAAGAATGGGGGTGACAAAGTATATTCTTAAACCCGTAACTGTTTATAACCACCTTCTGTCAAAGCAGTTTTAATTCAATAAAACAACAACCATGATGTTGATTAATCAAAGTTTAATACCGTAACTGTACTGCCACTGTTGCCTCCATGCTTTTGTATTGGTTGTAAAAGGAGGTGAATGATCACATAGTTACAGGCTGACTAAATACTCCGACCCCTCTGAAGAAATGCTTGTGGTGCATGTGTGTGTTTTGGGAGGGACGTATGAGAAGAACATTTAATTTGCTTTGTACAAGTTGATAACAAAATGATCATCTTAAAGGAAAATGGCCAGCTGGCAGAACGCCAAGCCAACGAACACTTTGAGCATCTGTTCGAGACGCTGCAGGAGAGGAAGTCAGAGATGCTGAAGTCCATCGAACAGTCGAGGAACCGACGCATGGACCAACTCAAGACTCAGGTATGAAACACCAGGACTGGGTTTAAATTCTGTAGTGGAGCCTCTACATTCATGCATGCTTCCTCTACTCATCATATTCTTAACTGTTGAAAAATAAATCATGCTTTCATCAAACGCATGACGAGTATTATTATTATTCCTTTAAAGGTCTAATTAGGGGTGAAACCGATTTTTTTTTTATTTATTTATTTTATTTTTTTTTATGAGATTTGTTTTTCTGAGGATGCCACTTATTAAAATAACGATGTTAAAATGCCATGACTTTTTGAAAAAATGTCCCAGATGGAGGAGTACCAGGGGATGCTGGAGAACAGTGGTCTAGTGGGCTACGCTCAGGAGGTTCTGAAGGAGACGGATCAGTCCTGCTTTGTACAGACTGCAAAGCAGCTGCACATCAGGTAGAGCTGGTGATGCTGACATCTATTTTTTACATTTCAACTGAAGTGAATGATGAAGAGCGCAATTTGGTTTCGTATTTCAGAAGATATTTACATGTTTATATTTAGTATTATGGACTTTAGGCCAAGAAGTTAATGTTTGTATCATGTTAACTGTAATTCTTCTTTTTTGAATTTTAACAAGTGAAAACCCAGGATGATGTTTTCCCAGACTTAAGTTTGATTGTTGCTTATCCAGTCATGAAAACGTAATATTGTGTAGAGATGAAACAACTAAAATCAGGTTCTACCTCCACTGAGTAGTTATCTCTGGTACCGTGTTAATGATGCATGTATATCAACCAGCTTAAGGTCATGTGATCGAGGTCATTCATTGTTGGCAGACTTGTAACATACCAGGATATATGTAGATTAATTGTACTACTTCTGTAAAACATCACTTCAAAGTATTTGTCCGTTGTGATTTGGAATAAAAATAGAAAGAAGTCAACTAAGAAAGCAACTAACGTTACCTGTAAAAGTTCATGTTAAACCGGACCGCGCACTAGAGCACCACTCTAGTGTCTTGAAGTGTTCGTCCTTCAAGCCAATAACAGGAAGCTGAGCCTGACGCGATGGTTATTCATAGTTTCCACCACTTTTAAACTGTCAAATTAAGCAGTTTAGTAATAATTATAAGATATAAATTTGCTACAAATAACGGAAGTTAAACTTGGTTATTTAACAAACTTACGACTTATGTGTGTGTCGTACACATCAACTATCATTAGCGATACCTTCCTGATCCCCAGTGGATTTCACTGGTGGGATTTAGTCTGTTGATGTTAGTGTTGAGGGCATCAATGGGATTATGTGTAGGTGACTGTAGTGTGTCAGGAACACATGAAGCCACGTGACCAGAGGTTACCAAACTCAAGGGCAGTAGAGGAAAGACTTGTGCCGCAGTGTCCAGTCAGCGCTGTGTCTTCTGCTCTAAGCTCACTAATTGAGCTCCATTAGCAGCTTTGGATAATTGGGAAACCTTTTCACTCTCGAGCATGATACTTTGGCCTGTACGTTTCCCTCTTGTCAATAAGGACCTTATTTTATTCTTTTTCAGTTCTGAAAGCCAATATAATGTAGACACAACTACCTAAATGAAGTCCGAGTACAAGATTGATTTAAATGTGTCTACCTCGTGTGTTTTCAGGATCCAGAAGGCCACAGAGTCTCTGAGGACCTTCCATCCTGCCTCTGACCCCTGCTTTGATGAGTTTGTGCTCGACACATCCAGAGAAGAAACTCTGCTCAAAGAGATGTGCTTTGGTGGAGGTACAACCAATTTATTTAAATTAAATGGTGTGAGATGAAAGTGAGCAAAGGCCTCATAATTGCATTTCCCCAGAAACAATATTTACTGTGACGTTCTGACAGTGTTATGCGAAACAAGCAAATTGAACTTTAGAACTTGTTTTCTTCACAAATACTGAATGAAGGTCCTGTCCCAATTTGAATCATGAAGCGTTTCCATGTTTTCAGGCTGTTTTGTTCTCCTTCAGTACACTGGTCCACTGTAGTGTCTGCACACATGTCGCACAGAAACCTTTTGTTAAAGGACGAGCTGCAACGAGAGCTTGACCATAAGTGGCTGGAAAAAGTGATCATTGGTTCATGTCACGAAAATATGGGGACAATCTCTGCTTCTATTCGGCTCTAAAAATGAAAAGAATTCTTGTTCATGTATCCTTATAGACCTCAGCAAAACTCGCTGATTTACAGAACCTTGTTCTATAAAAGACTGGTGAGGTTGAAGTTTCCCAGGGAAGATGGGATGCATACTACTTTCATTAAACTGGCATACTTCCTTTTTTAAAGAGTGTATTGGTGGGATTATTGCACACTATTTTACGTATATGGTGTTAGGAGACGGAAGGGGAAAAAAACTATGTACGTTTGACGCTCGGCCAACAGGAATATGCAGATAATTTTGCAGCATAGCACTAAACTCTCAAATCACAGGTGAAATACTTTTTCCAAAGTAAAGAGCTGTACCGTTCCACGGTTTTCTGAGGAACAGTATGGGCAACTATTTCTGCTGAATCCCAGAGCTATAAAGGACTGAACAGCTTGGTGGGTAAATAAGTGTTATCATGCGTAACAGCAAAGGATCAATAAAGGTTTCCAAGAGCAAAGATCAAATGTCAGCAGATAATTGAGCAGGTTGCAAAACAATGTGTAAATCACGAGGGTCACTGAAAGATCAGTCATTGTCCACGTCGAGGCCTGGCGAGGTGAGAGTCTTTGCCACGAATCATAAAGCAGCTGGACTGATGTGCGTGTTGCATTTGGTCAACTTTGATAATCAGTCAGATTAAGCTGTTTGTCGTCATGGCTAAAATCCTTTTCGCATACTAAACTAGAGAATTATACACATTATTATTATTATTATTATTATTATTATTATTATTATTATTACACTACCGTTTTGCAACATCAAACTGAACATTATCGCATCAACATAAGCAGAGTATGGCGTTTATGTTGGATCCACCTGAGTCGCATTCCTTCCTTAATTGGATAATGATAGGATTGGAGATTGAGACATGCTCGTTATGACTGAGTGATGGTTTCTGGCTGTGTGTGGCCGAGGCATGTTTCCTGTCTAACCTGACAACATTAGTTATGTCAGTGGGGGGGTGGGGGTGGAGGTTAGGGGGGGGGGGCGGTATTGAATATCATTGCTGCAGATGGTGACGGTTAGTTGTGACAGTTCTTTCAGTCTAATGTAGCCAGAGACGGTTGACTGGTGTTTGGGGGCATCCTGAAGTTGGAGCCCTGTGTAAACGATAAGGTCCGTCTCAATGCAAAGTAAACTCTTTAGCTCGGAGTGGCAGCTGAGCTTCCAGACAATAGCGTTCAAATTTTTTTTTTTAACAATTCTTGAGAGATTAAACGTTACTGACAATGTAGACCAAGCTGAGGTCTCTTTGGCCTTCAGCCATTGTCCCTTAAGTGGACACAGCCAAACCACTGACGGTTGTCTCTGAAATCACAGTGGCTCTGGGCTTTTGTTGCTACTCTGGAGGGCAGCCCTGTTGGCTTGTTTAAAATCAGTGATGTGAGATTTATGTCTGAGGCTTCTGTTGATTCTGTCTAGACTCACGGACCAGTGGACTAGAAATGGACCACTTTCTGTACAACTCATTAAAAGAAGAAAAACTGTTGGATAATCATTACTCCAATTATAGTGGAGTTGTTGGTTTGATAAATGAAATGCTTTCAAAAGGATAAAATGTGTTTATGTTGCAAGCCCACACTTGAAGAGAAGAGAAATGACGGGAAAAGTCAAGTTTTCCAGAAGGAATTCTCCATTAGTCTTTGAACATCCTTCTGGGAAACTTCAGTAGTTGAAGCAGCAACTAATTATGGGACACAAAAGTGTGATTATAATAAAGAGGGGTAGTTGGTGACATTGCGTAAAATGCAGCAACCAATTGCATCGCCAGAATTTACACTGTGCAGATGACGAGACGCAAGATTGGGCAACCATTTTGAAAGCAGTTTCCTGCTTTAGACTGTCCTATAATCCCACCACTGGAGAAAATGGGTTTTTCATATAGGAGTGTACCCTAAATGAATCACTGCTGCATGCAGCAGTTGGGTGGCGCTCACATTGATGTTCTTTAATCTAAGTACCCTGTGGGAGTTACTGATGCTCTTAGTCAGAGCTCAGAGTGCGAAAATAAGCTGTAGGGGCATGAATACACTGCCAAGACTTCAATTAAATTACTGCAGACGATGCAGCAATGAGAACCACTATTGTATCACTGGATAGTGCCCCAAAGGTCTAATGCATCCTTTTATGCAGGAAACTGAGAACACATTTATGTTTATGGAAAACCTGAGGCTGATTTTTAAATCTCTCTGAACTGACTGCAAAGACATTGCTATTATGTTTTGTCAATAATAAGTACATAGCGTCCTCGTAACAGTCATAGAAAAACACAACTTAATATGCTATTACGTTTTGAATGTGATCGGCAGCCGTCTTGTTGGTGTGTAAAGCTTTAGTGTCGGGTTTTGCTCAATGCCCATAGCTTGTCCCATGTTTTCTAGACATATCTTCCCCCATGGATAGCGGCGTGGTTGTGCTCTCCCGATGTGAAACCGGCTGCAGGTCTTGACCCTGCTCCGCTTCTTGAGGGGCCGTGAAAGACTGTGTTGTCCAGTGTAAATGCCCCGTTTGTGGTCCGTTTCAAACTAGCGTTTCCTCAAAATGTCAGGCTGAAAACATTGCTTCTCAACTATTTCCACTTTGAGTCAACGTTTTAATTCAATAAATATCCTTTTAGAATGTGTGACGAGTTGAGTCCAGTCCTCTCACATTTGTAGAGGGACGGTGGAATTAAAATGGACCCAAGAGAAGGTAATTCCCTGCTGTGTAATTTGACCTGGCTGCTGTCTGTCTGGCAGCAGCCTTTACTGTACGTGATCATCAATGGTGCTTTATTTTTTCTTTCTCTAAGTCACTGAACATTTTTACTGCCACCTGCTGTGTTGGATGGCTGACTGCCTGATTTAGTTTTTTTTTGCCTGTTGGTCCATCTGTTGGAAACGGGTGGAAACATAAAATCTTATTGGTCATTGTTAGCGGCTGGTTAGTTTCTAATAAAGAATCCTTTATTATGTGATTTCCACTTGAGCGCTAACTCATTACTTCCCTGACTTACTAATCATCTAACATGAAGGTGTTATGATGTTACATGGGCCAAGAATGAAAGTATTGAGTGTCCCTTACAGGACAGGTTCCAACTTCCTAGTGGTGACCAGATGATTAAAAAATGTAGAAATCAAGCCATATTTTCATCCATTCTCCCTGTCGATGTTAAAAGGCACCTTCAGAATCAAGGCTCAGAAAGCTGTTAGCGGTGAAACTGGTCAGCGAGGGGAAGCTGTCTGTAGCAGAAAGCCCTTTTAGAAAAGGAAGATTGGGAATGTCAAAAGATGGAGAAAAGGAAGGGTAGAGAGACGTATTACAAAGGAGATGAGGGGAATTCTCACAGGGAGACTGAGTGAGTTTTGAAAAATGACTTGCTCTTAGAGAGATGGTGATCTACATGGTTCCAGTAATTCTGTTCCTGGAGAAACATTTAGTGGATTTGTTGGATGGATGGGAAGTGGGTTGTAAAGATTAGGCTGATGAAGAATGTAAAGTTTGATTCTTCACGGGGAGTCTTTACAACCACCAAGAGGAGAGCAAAAGACCAATGGGATGGGGGAGTGGGAAAGATCAAAGGGGTCAGAAGCGTAAAGAGATGAAAGGGGGAAATTGAAAGTGAGAGGTGTTGGTGGTGGGGGGTTTACAAAGTGCATTTCCTGGCAGTGAGTCTATTTGAAAAGCTCTTAACAGGCTCCATTATGTAAGACGGGCTTGTCCATTGTGCCGAGTGGATAGTCCTGATCCTGACAAAATCTAATCTTTGCCACACTTTCACTTCGGCATTTGCTTAAAGCTAAGATATTGAGCTGAAGCACTACACTAAGCATGACTAAGACGTGCATAAGTGTACTGCTTATACAGAAGGAAATTCCAGTAAAAGCTCCCACAAGATCGGTTACATCTTGCTAATCAACTGAACACATTTTTCAGCATTAACCTCCTTTTGTTGGCTGCATTCCACACACAATACTTTAGATCGTACTTAATGCACCTCATACTTCATGAGAGGATGACCCATGTTGACCGTCTTGTTTACTAACTGGTTATTTTGTTTTTCTTTTCTTCCTCCTCTCCAGTTCCAGACCCTCCCCTCATTGACTTGTCCAGTAGCAGAGTCTATAACGAGGCCTTGATCTGCTGGAGGCTGCCTGATGACCACCTACCTACTGATCACCACATGCTTGAATACCGCAGGTTGGTGCACGCATGCAAAGACCTAAGAGTGGAGGATTGTGTAGCTCCACAGACGAGCTATATGCTTGTGGTTAAATCCAAACTACTTGATATTTACCGTAAACTTGTTTTCCTCCAGACTCGGGGGCCCGAGCAAGTCCCCGTCCCAGGAGGACAGCGAGGAGAGTGGGGTCTGGAGGGCCACAGACCGGGTGTACGGGCCTAGCACTGTGGTGTGTGACCTGGACCCTGACAGCCTGTACTCCTTCAGGGTCCGAAGCTGCAGGAACTCCATGTTCAGCCCCCACAGCCCCGAGGTCACCTTCCACACACCACCTGCACCTGGTAAGCCTGAGAGGCGGGGGGAAGCTTTCCAGACAATATTTGATCTACGTCTGTTACCCTTTCCCCCATGATTGGTGTGTGTGGTCTTGGTCTTGAGTTGACCCTGAAGGGAATAGAAGAAAAGGAGGTGTTGAGGCAACGTGAAGATGTCTGTTAGGTTCTTGAAGACAGGTTAAGGATTTAAAAAAACCGTGGCATATCCTGAAACTGCATTAGTTTTTCTTAGCTTCAACAACACAGATTGAATTGATCGCATTTTTATTTGAATTTTAGGAAGATTTTCAGATGATTTTCAGATTTTGAATTCTCGTGCAGCATTCACAATGGCGGTAATGAAGCACAATGGCGTTTTAGTTTATCACCATGGTAATGGCGTTTGTGTTTTCGTTGGCTGAAACCGATATAGCGTTTTTGTGTGGGCGTTGTACAGCAACAGCTTGGGAAAGACCTGTAGGTGCATCTGTTGCAAGCATTTTAAGCTTTCTACAGCCCTGAGGGGCGCATGGTGGAATTCATTAAACACAATTATCCCCAACCATCTGCTGAACTTGAATTCAAATAATTTTCTCCCAATTAGGGACTGTGTCACTTTGATTTTTATATTCCGCTGGGCAATCATTTCATTGTCGTCCCTTTGGAAAGCTTGCACTGAATATTCATACTGTGGGATTTGCAGATTTGTTTTCTGTGGTATTGTCACTTAGTTTTGACACCTCAGGCTCCACAGTTTCCTCTCCCATGGCAGGAGGCTGCCTCAAAATGAGTCTGTTGCACTCATGACACGTCACTTCCTGATCTAATATGATATGGCTGTGCTTTGATGTGTGTCCTGCACAAGCCTTGTCATTTGTGTTGGGATTGGAGCTTCCACATTCCTGTGCGCTCTGCTTCGTGTAAGACTGAGTGGATGGATTCACTGTGTCAGTAATGAGGTGAAGTTTCAGGCCAGGGTGAGAGGCACCAAACAAACAATGACACACACACACACACACACACACACACACACACACACACCCCTACCTTATGACAAAGCATGAGTGGACACAGTTGCAGACAACAAACTGCTTTCTTTTTCTTCAGCCATCTCCCTTTTTAATATAAGTACTTAACAAGTTTTGTAAGCACTTAGATCTCTCCTTGTCAGCGTTAACATCTTGGTAATGATTAATTTGGGCAGCAGGATATCTTTCAGTCCCTCAAAGCCCAGCACGTTGAACAGCTAACATGGGGGTTGTGTAAAAAGAACTTTGCTGCTGAACTCACAGATTTCCAGGTCTGGTTGAGGTTGCAAGAGACGCAGTTTGTCAGTGTAAAAAAAAAAAAAAAAAATCCATACTATAAATATCAAGGTCTATTTAACTGGATGCCAAATTATAATATTTCTGCTTTGGGACTCATTGCATGCTTAATTACGTTTTCCCCCATTTTTCGTTTATTATTAAGTTACATTAGCAAGCAGATGTCACAGGTTCTGTTGCATATTAAAAATAAGAACCCAAAGACGAGACTTTAATCATTGGACAATACATGGTTATATACACCCGTTGGCTTATGTCTCTGACATGGCACTTTAAGATGCTGTCAGTATGAGTGCAGCCCAACTAACTTCACATAAAGCTGCAGCATTGTCTGTTCAGACGGCGTTATACTACCATCATCATGGCCTAGTTGTTAGAAGGACCCCAGACACATGCAAATGAGCTGGCTCCTCCCCAGTGTAGACCTCAGATTGCATGACATGGTTGAGTGAACAGGCATAATCATGTCAGCCTACATGTATCCTGGGTTGTTGGAATCGTGGCCTTTGGCCCATAAACTACTTATAGAATGCATTTAATTGAACCCAGATGATGAATATAAATGGAGGCTGCACATAAGAAATGAGGACTGGGTTTAATGGCTGTTCTTCATGGTGTGATGAGGATGGCAAGTAGGTCTTTGCTTAGCTCTTTAACAATGTGCTCTATCGCCCTCATGTGGCAGCTCTTGTCACCTACACAGCTCTAAACCTGTTTATTCTCCAACAGAGTAAATCACTGCCTTTTGTACAAATTGTATGCCCTCACAATATTTTTTCTTTTTTTCTTGATAAATTAATAATTTCCTCATTTTACCTTTCTGATTTTCATCTCTCGTCAACCTCTTCCCCCGCCTTCCTCTTCCTGCGTTTTGTCCTCCTTTCTGCCTTATCGTCTTCTCTTCCATTTGTCCCTCTCTCATTCGCTCCCTACCTCTTCACATACAGCTTTTGGATTCCTGTTCAGCGACAAGTGTGGCTTCAGTACGGATCGCCTCATTCTGAACAAGCGACGGGACACTGTGGAGAGCGTCGCTAGCATGGCCTTCCTCCTCGCAGCAGAACGTGTGCAGACGGGCAGCTACATTGGCTTAGACTACATAATTGGGGACACGGGCATCTCTCAGGGAAGGTATGCCAAAGTTTTTTTCCAGCAGTATAGTTAATTCGCAACATTATAAGTTACTGTTGCGAAGGGAGTCATTGTAAGATGTTGTCTAAAGGACAGAGCTGCACAAATTGGAGCTAAATTTAGGCAAGAAGGACAAGACGCAGGCAGTGTAGCACGCAACGTAGAAGCCCTCTGGCATCTTGCTCATTAGACTGTCAATATGTCGTGCTGTCTGGATATAAAATATTCAAGAGACAAGAAGCAGAGATGAAATCTTATTTTTGAGCACATTATTAAACTGTCATCTCTTAACCGTCTATATCAGCCTCACCCAGATTTTTGCACCAGAGGTGTCGGAGGACAAGTGTAAAAGTATCAACGGGTCACCACAATGTTCAGGCCTGCAGTCATAAACGTGATTGCTCCGTTTGTTTTGCAGACACTATTGGGCCTTCAAGGTGGAGCCGTACTCCTACATGGTTAAAGTGGGAGTGGCCTCTGACTCAAAGCTGCTTGAATGGTTTCACAGCCCCAGAGACACCAGCAGCCCGAGGTAAGATCAAGCACATGAGGTCTACGCACACGGCTATCCTCTACAATTTGGCCATTAGCGAGTCGACGCGGTGAAACAAACAAAATTTTACAAATTCAGTTTGTCTTTACTTTGCATATCTGACATCAGCAGACAGACGCAAACAATCGCGCACAGAGATAAGTGTTTGAGTCATAGCTAATCCAGTGACGTAAGAACCAGTATAAACTCGTGAAGAGCTTAGTCTCACACAAAGCCTGCCTTTCTCACTGGATCAGTTCATGTAGAAGCATGGAAAGAAACATATTTATTTACTCAAATACATTTGAATTCTATGGTAATGACATAATGCATGCAAGGTAATAAACACCGAGCAGCATTCAAGTCGTCATGAGGTTGAGTTTTTTTTTTGTATTATTATTATTATTATTATTATTATTATTATTATAAAGGAATTGGAACATAAATCGTTTTTGTGTACTCATGTAAAAAAACGTGAAAAGTTAACGTGACCCTCAAAATTCATTAATTGACAGAAAATGCATCTGTAACAATTTCCATAAACCATTATTTGCCAAAAATTCACTGGTTCAAATGCCTTTTTTTTTTCTTTTTTTTTTTTTTTTATAAATGTGATTATCAGTATTTGTCAGGTTTTGTTTGTCTTCCTTGATTGTAAATTGAATATGTTTTGTACCAAACGTTTGAAGAAATCAGTTTGTTTTGTATGTGGAGGTTTATTGGTATACGGTCTGTGAAAGATCTTCTCTACATACCAAACGTATCTCTATCTGTTAATCACAATTTCCCAATGACTTGAAAAAATAACCAGCAGATAAATATGTTAATGAAAATAATAGTTGTAGCTTACACAGGATTATGATTTTGGCTTTGACGCAAGTTCAAAACATTTGATACAAACTAACAACCTTATCTATTCTTCCCCCCCTCCCCCTCCCCCCTCCGCATCCCTTCACCAGGTATGACCATGACAGTGGGCATGACAGCGGCAGTGAAGACACGTGCTACGAGCTCTCCCAGCCCTTCACCCTCCTCACCCTGGGGATGGGCAAGCTCTTCATCCCCAAGACTTCTTCATCCTCTACTGTCGCCGCAGCGTCTGTTGACCCTGGCAACCGTGTGCTCCCCTTGCCACAGCGCCTGGGTGTATGCCTAGATTATGACGCGTGCCGGGTGTTTTTCTACGACGCCGACACCATGAGGTGCCTTTATGAGAGGCAGGTGGATTGTTCGGGGACAATGTATCCAGCTTTCGGGCTGATGGGCAGCGGCAAGGTCCAACTGGAGGAGTTCACCACCGCTAAGAAACTGACCTTCTGAGGAGGGACGGGGCATGTGGATGCTTTGGGAGCTGCGTCTTTGGCATGTTCTGGGAAGAGCAGATTTTAATGACAGGGTCATGGAGTACAATCTAAATAGTTGGTTTTTTGAGGGTCAGATGAAGCGGCTGTGATCAGGGCCTTCAGTCCTGAATGGTATCTCTGCTAGAGACTGACCTATTTACAGTCGGCATGTATAATGTATGATCCATACACAAGAGTACGACGCTGAGTAGGAGTGTCCACATACAAAGGTCTTCAGAGGTTGGTATATGGTATGTGAAAGATCTTCTCTACATACCAAAGTCTCTGTATCTGTTAATTGTATTTGACCTGGTTTTAATTGCCAGCTATGATCAGCTGTTAATATAGTGGAAGTAGCTGCAGTTAGTCTGCAGCGACTTTGAATCTTTATTGTTTTAACGTGAAACGCCTTTGAGCTTCCACTTCCTCTTTTGCCAGGTATATGTTCATAGATTATTTGAGTATTAATTATTGGGTGATCTTTATTTGTTGGGCTCTTCTCTGTAACTATTTGTCTAAAAGTAGCAGCATAGGTGTAGATGTAATCTTGGTGGACCTAAGAGCCTTGTAGCTACTATAAAGCTAGCGCCTTTGTGCCTTTTCTTTTTCTTTTCTTTTTTTTTAAGGAAATGGGTCCCTTAGTTTGCTCTAGCAAGCAAATGTTGGTGTCATTGCACAAGCATTATGGAAATACTTAGCATAAATACTGTATGTGAGTTTTTATTGTGGGTAGTTTTATCACAGACCGCGGTGTCAGTTATAACGGTTAATGGTCTTCACTATACTTCCCTCTTTCCTCTCACAGAAAACACTACCTTTCCTCCTCGTCAGTCATGTTCAGCTGTTTTTGCACAATATTCTGAATGAAGCCTCACACATGATAATCTTAACAATCATCACGTTTTGATCACTACCTAGTTCGCTTCTTCACTTTAAACGTTGTAGACACAATCGGCACATTAGTGTCTCGCTCTCTGAAACGCGTTCACCTTTTACCACATCCACGTACATCCTGGCGTAGTTACTTGGATTTTAAAGCCTCTCACTGTTTGCACAGCGCTGAATGTGACTCCTGCACTATTAAAATCAGCCGGGTACCAGAACACTGTACTTGTAGTCAACGTGGGTTACACAGCTGCAAAGTCACCAATGGCCAAAGGGCGTGGAAAGTCCAGGTGCTGACTCAAGTGCCACCCACCACTCTGTGGCCTCGCAGCCTTTTAACAGTTTTAGAACACAAACACGGTTCTTCAGGTTCTCACAAAAAGTGCTATCACAAAACACACCGTTCAGTACCTTTTTTTTGATATTACGATCAATACCACCGTTTACTAGCAGACGCATAACGTGTAGCATATTGGTGCGTCACGGGTGAGATCGGCTATCAGACAGATCACGTAAGTAGTTGATTGGCTTTGCTTTAAAGGAGCTCAGATATTCGCGTCTAAGAGGGCACGCGAGACGGAGCGCCTGCTTGTTTGTGTACAGACGTCTGCTGCAGCTCTGCCTGCACATGGGCTCGTTTGTACGTTCACGTATGTTTTGATTTCTGGAGGGTTGAGGTAATCTGTTTTCTCAGGTTTCTGTCCCTGCTCGGGGCCTAATGCTACCTACCTCTATCATCAGGCCTGGGAAACCTTAACTGCTGTACCTTTCCTCACAGAAACACCTTTTGGTTTGATTTGCAGCTTTTGTCCGTAACAGCCAGTTCAATGTCGTCGCCTTCTCTTTTTAATGTCAGATTATAAACCGATTTTTCAATGTTTAATTTTTAACTCCCATGTACATGTTAATCAAGAGTATTATTTTCCGTGAAATAAAGTACATCTTAAATGTTTATTAGTTGGTGTTTGCTTGTGGATTTGAAAGACGTGTGTGTCACTGTTGGTGGAAGTTATTGTAAGCCGATGTTTTCCTGTTCGGCTGCCTTCGTCTAGGGAGCGCTTTCAAATGGTACCAACAACCTTTTCCTCCTCTTTTGTGGTGTGGGTTTGAGGAGTCTGTTTAAATGTTTTGGCTCTATAGTGGGGAGCACATTGTGGGTTTTGGGTTAAAACATTTAATAAATTCATGCTTTTACAGCTGGACAGAAACTTTCTCCAGTTTAAAAAATGACCTATAGGATTTCTGTGACTGTGCATTTCGTCTTGCAGGTGTTTCTGTTTCTTTGACCGACCTGAACCCTGAGTCCTGAAATTTTAAAATTGACTGTTTCAACATCTTTAAAACATGTCTATGCATTTATGAATTTGCAGGGCAGGTTCACAGTTTTATTTTGATCACAGAATGTATTCCTGTTATTTACAGAACAAACGAGTGAATGTTGGTTTGTTCTGCTGTGGGTCTCGGCACAGTTTCATATAGTCATAGAAATCTGCTGAAAGGCTTGTAATCGCGACATCTCATCTGACTTTTAAATCAAAATGCATCCTATAGCCGGCTTTTCATTAAATAATGTACAACCAAATATTTAGCGGGCTGGCTCTCAATCTAATTCCAAGCTAGCACTTTAAAAATCTGTAGCATGTCAGCAGCTGTTTGGCTCTGCAGGTGTGTATAATGTGTGCGTGTGTGTGTGCAATATTAATATTCTTAAAGGGGGCTGTAGAAAACAGTTTAGACAGACATAAGCCTATCAAGACAATTTGCACTCTAATTAGTTTACTTTGTGGTTTTAAATGGGCTTTTCCTTAATGCAAAGGGGAAAGCCTTCTGAACTCTAAATTAGTGCATTTGTCCCTTTTGTGTGTTTCCTCTCGAGGTTTTGGCTGTGGTGTGTGTACGTGGTGGGTCTCTGTATGTAAAGATGTGGAAATGTTGTTCTTTGCTACGATTCCTGGAAATGTTACACTTTATAATTTGCTGTGTGGGGATTTCATCAAATAAAACTAGTGTGTTTGTAAATCATTTTTTGTCTCTTTAATAATGTTCACGTATTTGTGTCGTTTCGCTCTGATTAATCCAACGGCTGTAGCGTGTGAAAACGTTCAGGCAGTCACAACCCCTAAACGTAACTTCTATTCTGCCTTTTGCTTTTTCATGCTTCATTTTCTATGAATATTTCATATGGTATTCAATTTTTTTTTTTTTTTTTTTTTTTTTTTTTAAAAGTTGCTAATTTGTTCTCTTCTCTGCAATGACCAATTTCCATGCGTCGGATGAGTGAAGTATTATCTTGGTTTATACATATTAACATACCAAATGAGAACAAGTGGCTATTTTAGATAATTAAAGTGAATACCAAATCCATTCAATATACGGTTGCAGTTTAATACATATTTATATATTCTATTTCGTAAGCTATGTACGAGAGGAGTCGATTAAAGATGGGTTCAGCGATGGTATTCGCCACAGAGACATTGACTTGTCCGTCCATCCACCTGCTGCAGGATGCTGAGCTGTGGGAGGAGGGAGGGGGGAGGGGGGAGGGAGGAGGAGAGAGGACGTCACGCTGTGCACGCTCGCGGCCTGTCATCGCAACGCGGAAGAGAGGAAGGAGGAAGCGAGCCTCCACGTCACTGAGGTGTAATATCGGCGTCAGTGCTACACACGGCGCTACCTCCGCTTCCAGTGCCGCTGTACACTTCGAGACGTCCTCGGCTACAATACCTCGCATGACCCGCACAAGCGACGAGATATCCCGCTGGTTTTCCTCAGAGCGGCGCCGGGACCCCGCCGAAGGTAACGTACGTTCACGGTCCGTCCGCTGCCCGCTTAGCCGGTCCGGCGGAGCCACCGGACGGTGCCCTGCTAGCCGCGGTTCCGCTGAACACCGGGTGACCTTTACAGCCCCGGAGAAAGCGACACTGTATCGCTATATTATCGCAGAGGAGAAGGGCCATTAGCGCGAGCGCGTCCCCTCGCGCGTCAGAGAGTTGACCAGCTAGCTCTCCGTCTCGCGGGCAGCTCGACGGCTTCAGAGGCTTGTTGACAGTTGTTGGCGTCCCGCTGAGCTGCTGCTGCTCACAGGCATCCACATCCCCGCGTATGACCTCATGCATACTGGGTAATCTGATGACTGGCTGTCGCTGAGACGTGGACAGAATAATATTAATAAAATAAAATAAATCAACCGGGCCCGTTGAACAGTTGTAGAAACTGTAGTGTAACAACATGCTAAGGCCCATTCATTGGACACACGGAGCACTGAGCTCACTGGTCGTTACGAGGAGCCACTACATCATCAGCCGGTGTGCATATAAGAAACATATTGCCATTATTCTGGCCTGTGCCATCACACTGTTTAATGCTATATATATATATATATATATATATATATATATATATATATATATATATATATATATGACTTGTTAGTTTACCATAATAGGGATGTGAGTGTGTTCACCAGCTCTTACACATCTAAGACACACACATCTGTGTGTTTATATCAATTACAATATTATTAAGTGTAGATTAATTTATCCTTTTTAAATCTCCATCCTGGCGTTGTCTTCTCTACCAATTCTATATATATATATATATATATATATATATATTTTTTTTCCCCAATGTGCAGTGTGTCTCTGTGGCATGTGTGTGTGGTCAAGTTGATGAGCGTTTGCTTGGGTTTCTTTTTTTTTTTTAAATTTGCATCATGTTCTCTTAATGCGCGATGTACGTGTTGCCAAAGTCCTTGATTGTGTTTTTCTTGTGTTTTGTATTTTTTGCATGTGTTTTCTTTAAGTTCCAGTGCGTTTCTCCGCCACTGTCGCGTTCATCATTAACCCATGCGGTATCAATGTGTCATGGGACGTGTAACCAGAATTAGCAGAGGTTTTTAGTCTGCAGTCTCAGATTTTTGTTAAACAAGTGATGAATTATAGTTTTGTGTTTCTTTAGTGAGCCCAAACAAGCTGGTCGCCACACGTTCAGAGAAGCAATGTTTCTGTTGGGCCTCCTGCTCCAGACAGCTTGTTGTTTTGACCACAAAGATAAGGTTAGCAGTCGTGTAATACGATGCCTTACATAGGTCGCAGAAGTAATATGTTAATGTAACGTAGATGAAGTGGTGATAGATTCATCACCTTCTGGTAATCTGCTTATTGTAAGATGACTTAAATGTATCTTATATTTGTGTTTCCTGGTGTTTTAATGTTGTACCTGAATTAAATGGACAGTGAATACTGTGTGTATCCGTCTGGTCATCATATTCACATCACCATTGTTTTCCTCAAAATGTGTGTGTTAATATTGGGATATTTTGATTCGACGAGATCACCCATCCCATTTTTTAAGCCAGCTAACACCCTGTATAAAAACCACACACACCTTCTAAAAGCAGTCCCCCCCCCCCTCCCCCCCGAGGCTAAAACAAATACCTCACTTTGGTTGAGCCACTGCGTTACTTTTGTTTAAAGTCATCTCAAAATACCACATCAGTCACCAGGAAACTATGAAAGCTTGTAACAAGCATGTTGTTTTGTGTATTCAGCAGTGTACGTAATCTTCCATTACGTGTATTAGAAGACTGTGGTTCACATGTAATGTGTTTTATGTTGTGAGAAAAAAAATCCCATTGAGAACCTGTTTCATAGGAAACGCCCAGTTCCACCCCACACACACACCTTTTATTCTTTCAAACAGACAGATAATCATGTCGCAGTGTGAACGAGGAGTTTGGACCCATACGTTAGCCTCCTGATTCATCATATAACCGGTGTGCGCTCTGTGCTGCAGAGTGTGGTGACAAGGCAATGCAAACTACAGCGGAATAAATGACTTGTGTTTGGCCCCCTGCTGTGAGCATTAGGAGCATGGCAGGGGCCTCCTCTGAACTCCCAGAGCCATTTATATAATAAAAGAAAACAATGCATTACCAACGTATTTTGTGTATTGTTTGTTAAAATGACATCACGACGCGCTGTGTTTTGAAATGGAACGACGGCGCTATAATCAATGTTTATGAGAAAGTCCTGCAAGGAATTGAACCGAAGATAAAATCTGACTTCGTACGAGCGGTCAGTGAATTATATCTGTGAAAATATATATTTCTCTTGACGTGCGCACCTTGATAAGAGTGGTTGACGGCTCCTGTGGTGGTCGCATGGTGGTATGGTGGATAAGAGGCACATGGGTTCGATCCCGGGCCGTGTTGCGTTTGCGTGCTCTCCCCCCACGTCAACGGGGGGGGCTTTCTCCAGCTTCCTCCACACATCCCAAAGACGGCCGAGGTCAACTGAGGACTCTGAAATTGCCCGAACGGAAATGAAAACATTTAGAAATCAGAAAAAAAAACGGAGCGGTTTAGTGTTCGTCCACTCCGATGGTGTTTAACAGATGTCAATCAATTTCATGAGTCCACAAATGGAAGTCAAACACACGGCGAATCAAATTGTGTTTGCTCTGCGCTTTGTTATTCCCCGCAGCAGCACTTTCACTAACTGCAGTGTGAAGCAGAGGGAACTGAGATGAGGGGACTTTTTCTTGTCGCTGCTCCAACACGGGTGGACCAGTGAGGAAGTGAGCACCTGCTTCAGTGCAGGCCTTCCTCTTTAGCGTGGACGGGCTTCACGCCCCTTACCTCGTCATGAGTCTGTATCATTAGGCCCGACACCCACGAGCCAGCCCTTACGAGAGTTTGCTCATTACCCGATTGGTCCGAGGTGTTCCCAATCTGTTTTAATCTGTTTACCTCGTCTCCATGAGCCAGGTCAGAGGGCCACGGCCTGGTCAAGGGTCTGTGTGGGCGTAGAAGCAACTAAGCTAAGCGCTGCTGAACTGCTGGCTCCTTTTTTTTTTTTGGGGGGGGGGGGTGGGGAGGGGCTTCCTCTGTCTTTGGCAATATTCATTGACCCTGTTGTGTGTGCATGACGCTGGGATACCTGTGTGTAAAGAGAGGAACTGCATGGCCGTTCATTTAGAACTTGGATCAAGTTTACTTTCAGGGCGGTGACACGCGCATAAGCCCCTCCGGTAAAGGGTGTTAATGTAAGCTTATTACATGATCGAAAACAAAACGCTCCAGCGGCTCTCGCGGCCGCAGCTCCGTCAACATGATCGGGACTACCGAGTCTCCGTTTGAGCTAATTGATTTGCAGAACATAATGGAAACGTGAGTATTTCCCAAAAGGAATGTCTGCCCTTTTCCTCTGTGACTCAGCGCTGAGAAGCGGGGAGACAATAAGCTCTCCCTTCAGTTATTAATGAGCTCTTCTAATCGTGAAACGTGTAAAGGCCTTTTGTAAACGGAGGATTTACCGCGTTGTGGCCGTACAATCTCAGGTTTTTCCTCTCAGAGGCAGTCGATGCCAGATGATTGTTGGTATTCTGAATGTATCTGAGCCACGGGCCGGGGAACGAAGGCTCGCCATAACTTCTCTCACTTCACTTTTCTATTCCGTCGTGGCTCTTTTGTTTGAGATGCGAATCTTTAAATTGGACTCCCACTTCTTCTTCTCCATGTCTTACTCTCCAACAAGTCAGCGAGTGATTTTAAACAATACGTACTCACAATGCTCGGGGGCAGGGATGTATATCGGAGTCAGCACTTTTGGTATTTGAGTTATGAGCCCCTCTGCAAACACTTAAATAATTGTAATAAGTCCCGTATGGTTTCCTTCTCTCTCTCCCTCTCCTCGGGGTCAGTCCTTCCTCTTCATAATTTAGCTGTCAGATAAATGTTAATTATAATATGTGGCATGTCAAAGAGGAGTTAACCCTCCAGCTCTCATACCTGCATTAATCACATGCGTGTACAGACGTTCTTTTCATCCTCTGACTCCACTAGAATACACGCTCTTTGGGGCATAAATGCTGCGTGCTGAATTATTAGCTTTGCTACGGATGCATGTTGTTTTTTTTTTTTACCTCATCACAAATATTTAAAAAAATAACTGTGTTGTCCCTTTTTGTTTAGTGGAATATGTCAGACAGCAGGGAGGTTTAGGGTTAAAAATAAAACAAATGTTCTTCTCGTCATACGCGGATGTACCAGAAACAGAACTCCACCTTCGCTCGGAATCTTTAGTATGCTCACTATTCTCAGAGTCCATAACCACGTTGCAGCTAACGCAAAAATTTGAAATGACTTTTCATTTTTTTTTTTATATTTCAGGCAGTTAAACTGTTTTCATCACACAGACTTCACAGGGATGAATATATTGAGAGTCTCGGAGCAACAGGGTAAACAACACTGTTTTTGTTTACACATGAATTACCAATAACCGAGTAGCAGAAATCTATCACACATGACGACATCATTTGCAACAGAAGCATCTGCTGCAAACTATTGGTTCTGACTCATTCGGCGTGGGGAATGGGACAGTCTTTTATTTACATTTTATTTATATTATTGTAAAATAATTTTGGTTGAGCCATCACTTTTTTTTTTTTTTTTGACATTTCTTACCTGTGACATTAAGAGACATATCTCATGTTCAAACTTGTCAATGATTGAGCGCTTCATCACTTCCAAAAACAGATCGAATCTTCTTTTTTTTCCTTTTTCTGGTTTGATCTTGAATGTGAATTACCGTGGATGCACGTTGTCTCCGTTAAATGTTTATGTGTGTGTGTGTGTGTGTGTGTGTGTGTGTGTGTGTGTGTGTGTGTGTGTGTTCCCTCAGAGTGCCCCGCTGCCTCAGCTTCTAAATGGGGGACTCCGGGTCACGCCGCTCCACGCTCGTGTCCCGCCTGCCGATCTTCCGCCGCAGCAGCAGCAAGAGGCAGGAGTCCCTCCCCTCCTCGCCGTCTTCGGGCGGACAGGGCAATGGCGTCCACACCTCTTCGCCCTCCAGCACCAACTCCAGTTCGGGCAGCACGGGGAAACGCCGGAGCCTTTTCCGAGCCCCGTCCCTCAGTTTCTCTGCCAAGCGGAACAGCGAGCCGCGCGTCCAGCCCATCAACCTGAACCTCACCCCCCCGCTGACGCAGAGCGCCGACGCCAACGGCAACAGCCAGCAGACGATAACGCCGTCGCCGTCGGCCGGATTCAGTGAGGGCGGCGGGCGCCCCAAGTCCCGCCACTCGTTTGGGTTCGGCAGCCACAAGCAGAAGAAGATCACGCGCTCTCAGACCGAGGATTTTGAGAAAGTGTCCTCTTCCTCCTCCTCGACCAATCGGAATGTGTTCATAAACTGCATCAGCGGCTCAGGGGTCAACGAGGGCGACGACTCCGGGTTCCTCGACGACTACAGCAGCGCGGGGAGCAACAACGCCAAACGGCCGTCACGGAAGAAACAGCTGCTGCCCAAGTCGTTCTCGGCTCACCACCGCTTCTCCCGGTCCTCCGATCACCACAGGCCTCCAGAAGTGAATCTGGAACCCCCGAGCTCCACCGATATGGCCCCGGCGGCAGGAGGCCTCACCCCGGGGTCGTGGTCCGGAGAGATGCTCGGCGCCGGAGGTGAAAGCTCCCTCCAGTCCCCGATGATATCAGAAGACCGGACCACAGCCATCACCCCGTCAGAGTTCATCCCCATCACGGAGGATTCTGCGTCCGAGGTGGAAGCCCTGCCAGCTCCCAGCCCCGGACCTGGTTTAGCCCCGGGACCCGCCTCTGTGCCCGGGCCTGCTATTGACACAGCTCCACCCGAACCCCCACCTGCTCCAGAGAACTTCAGCGTGGCTGTCTCCACCTCCCAGGTAGTGTGCTTGTTTTACGCTCTTTTGAAAAAACTAAGAACCTTCTAAATCATCTGCGGTGCTTTGGACTGAAGTGGGTTAATCAGTACAGACCAACGCTATGCTTCCTGGTACAATGTTGCTTGTGATCACAGTGCAACTCAATGAATTTCATGATGAAAAAGCAACATTTTGACAAACAATATCTGAATAATAAATATTTCTGCTTGCAAACATACAAGCGGGAATCTATTTGTAAAAAGATTGCGTCATTAGCCCTTCAGGAATAGATAATTTCACCACAGGTGCCCTTGGATGTCAAGAACAAAAAAAAAAAAAAGCATAAAGGAGGAATATTTATGACCACTGTGTGGGATCTGTGAAATGCGGCATAAAAATTGAGCGCCGTGCATGAAAAGTCCTTTTATTGAAAGAGCTAAGGCATGAAAAATAAAACCCACACATATCTGAACTGCCCACTTTGTGCCCACAACATTTCCTCCTTCAAAGACTTTTCTATTTCATTTTCTGGTCGAGGAGGGGAACCAGACCCGCTAATATATTTATTTTATATACAAAGAATCATCTAAGAAGTGGTCATTGAAAACTGTTTGGAAAAGGGCAGGCACTTTCTGAAAATGCCTGGAATGCGATTGGATGAACCACCTGTCAATCAAACGCTTGCTCGAAAACACTGTCCTGTTATCGCTCTTCGGCTCAATATAATCAAAATAATAATCAAATAATATTGTCTAGTCAAAAGTTTGGACACACCTTCTCATCCATATTGAATGAGAAGGTGTGTCCAAACTTCTGACTGGTACTGTAACTGATGCTATTGAAGCATCTCTTCAGGAAACACATTACTTAAAGCCCGACAAGATGGATTTTCGTGTGATTATGTGAAGCCGGTGACGTCTCGAGATCATAGAGGATAAAGAGGAGGGAACTCCAGAAAATAAACCATTAATGTAGTATAACAACCGCTAAGACAAAGCTCCATTAATAAGTATATACTGTATGCCTGTGTTATCAAAACATGCACACTTTGCTGCCCGAGGACACAAATACCCACCTACTAAATGCGTGCTCAAGTGGGTTCACCCGTCTGTAAACATTATGCCTTATTGGAGTTCACAAATATTCTTGTATTTCATTGTAACATTGTAAAATGGGATTTTTAATGCCAATGCAAATTTTCTACAAAATGTGCCCCGCTCAGGTTTTCTTCACTCCGGCCCAGTCCAGCACTGAGAAACCGTTGCTCCCCGACACCAGCACAGCAAACAACACGGACTACGAGACGGCCATTTCCCTCTCCGAGCCCGAGACAGCTGTGCCCTGCCTCCCTCTGCGGGAACAATCACTGGAAGAGAGGAAGGAAAGAGAGGAGGAGAGGAAGGAAGCGCAGGATGAGGTGTCAGCGAAGGAGAGGATGGAGCTGGTGGAGGAGAGGCAGGCCGGTTCCCACAAGGAGACCACGAGTGAGAGCGAGGGGGGCGGGGCACCCAGCGAGGGCTGTCACTCTAATCCAGAGCAGTCGGAGAGAAGGGCGAGAAACGTGCGCTCCATTCAGGAGAGAGGGAGTTTCTGTGGCTGCCACGAGCCGAGGTCCTCTCATTTGAGGAAACCGCATGCAGGTATGAAACTCATACAGACACTTGGGTCAATCACAGATTCACATGCACAGCCACGGACAAAAACGAGGGCAAAAAAAAGAAAAGAAAAGAAAAAAAAACATCTGAAAAAAAATGATCATAAAAGAAACGGCATGTTGAGAGATGCTCCTAATCTCGTATCATTCATCTTTAACTTCCTAACACTCGCTCTAAGCGGCTTATAAAATATAACTAAAACTACTAATGCCAAGGTGTTTTTTGGGGGATTAAAGCAAGTATTTAAATAAAAATTGAATAATTTATTTCCTAATCATTCGAAATTGTGTTTTTTTTTTTTTTTTTTTTTTTTAATGTTAATGAACAATAACAAAGTAAAAGGATTTATGCTCCCGCACGATGACTCTGACACACAGACAGACACAAACTTGGCCTCCATACTTGTCTGACATTCTTTTGTGATGATCCATGAAATTCTCCACCAAGGAAGCAGCGTCATTGACTTCCTGCTGGGCAGTGCTGACGTGTGCGGGCATTCTCAGTTCCGTTAGCTGTATATGTAGCGCGCTGCTTACCAGTACGACACGTGGGCTTTCTTTGGTGGCTTACTATGTGTACATACTATGCATCTATATGCTTTTTGTTTCAATCATTCTGTTTGCTTTCCTTATTTTCTCACTTACACAGCCTCTCATATATGAATTACGCTTACCAGTTAATGTTTCGGTGATGTTCATTTCGTAAATATGCCAGGTAATATCTACGTTTCATTCCAAAAAGATTCACAACGATCTCTATCAAAACGCGTTTAATGGTGAAAACATTTCAAAGCAGGTTGAAGTGATGCCCCGCTCCAGCGTTTTATTAGTTTTATTACCTCCTTCAGCGTGACTGAACAAGTGTGAACAGCAGCATGTCCAATAAAGAGTTGAGAGTTCATCACGGAGTCTCTCCAGGAGATTCCCGCAGGAAACTGCTAATTAGAGGTGGTGCAAACTGGGCTAATCATAATCAAAGTCTTCTTTTACCCTCGTCTTACTCGGCTTGTTTCCACTTGATTATGACTACTTTGGACAACATCACGTTTTTTTTTTTTTTTTTTTTTTTTCCAACTTCCAAATTCTTCTTGCTCAATCAAAGTTGTGATAAAAGTTGAGGTTTTTTTCTTCTTCCAAACAATACAAATATTACAAGAAAAGAAAATACAGCTTGAAAAACTGATTTTGAAACTCTTGTATCTGTCCCTTCTAGCAATAACTCAGACAGTTCATCTGAAAAAAAGATGCCTTCAGTTCAGCAAATCAGCCCTTCTGTCTGTGTCATACTCACAAGTTATTGCTGAACCAAAGTCGATGTGTTATTATCCTCCTGCTGGAACACATTGCAAAGGATTAATTCATTTCTTTAGCCAAATGCCACTAATGTTCTGCTTCCACTTACACACACATGCAGTGTATTGCAATTATTTCCTGTAGGAAAATAGCTCAATATTGATTTTGTATTTGGTGAATATTTATCCTCTGTGCAGCAGGATCTAGAGACAGAATACAGAGTGACAATATTAAAAGAGATAATGGACGCCTCATCTGCTCAATATTTCTGCTGAATATGTGCCTGACCTCTTTTAAGATGGCCACATCGGATCGGGCTAACAAACAAAACCTACAGCCAATTTATAAGTTCTCAAAATAAGTTATATAAGTTATTTATTTCAAAATATGAGCGAGTAGTTTCGACGCAATTTGAAGAGGAACAATGACACAATAACAAAATTCCACAGCATGGAAACGGCTCTCCTTCTTGCTCCAAATGACTTGTTACTGTCTGCAGACTCTGGACATAGTTCTGTTGTGGTGCTGCTGGTCTGTTGGGGGGGAATCACTGGAGTCACCCTGGGAAACTATGTCCCCTAAAGAGCTCCTCTCACCTGGAAGACAGGAATTGTTTTGTCTCCATCCAGGATTTTAAATCATCAACAGCGAACAATTGTATTCTCAGTGTACGTGTTATCCCTTTGACAACATTCAGACTACATCAAGTCTAAACATTTCCTGAATTTCTGTTTATCCAACGTGGGGGACTGGATGGCAGCTTACTTCCTACAATAACATGTTGATGTTGTTGGATTAAGATCCTCATGAACCACAGAGACAGTCATACCTTTGTACTACCTTGCTTACAATGTTAGGTCTGTGGCAACGAACCTTGGGGTGACTTTTGATATCCACTTATCCTTACAGCGTACCAGACATTACAGAAACGTGTTTTTATCTATTAAGGAACATCTCCAAGATACATCCTCAACTTTAATGTCACAGAAAACCATCAGACATGCTTTCGCAGCATCACGCCTGGAGCACTGGGACTCTATTTCTGCCTGTGTAAACTCCCACTCGGTCACACAGTTGCAATTTATCCAGAACTCAGCAGCCAGATTAGGAAGTAAATCTTGGCGGTCATATCATTCCAATCTTATCATCGCTAAACTGGTTGCCCATTATGTTTAATACGTTTTTCAGATTTTGTTAATTGCCCACAAGGCCATCCATTGTCTGGCTCCAGATTATATTAAATAAGTTTTAACCTCTAACAGTCCAGCCTATAAGTGCCTCCTTAACTCACTTTTGAAAGATGGCCTACAGTTAACAATGCTTTCTTTTTCCATTACCGCATAATTCATGTTTTGTCTTTATATTACTATTTGATGGTATTTTATTTCGACTTCATTTTCATTACATATTAAATTTGTGCTTGTTTTAGTATCGTCATTTTTGTCTTTTTATAGGCACTCACCATATATTTGGCACTTTTATCCGTTTTAAGTTAAGAGTTTATTCTTTTTATTGGCATTCTATGCCTAGACTAGACCATTAGCTGTTTTATATAAGAGTATTTCTTCATATTTGCATCTTATTTGTTATGTAAAGGTATTTCACCTGCTTTATTTTGCACTTGCCCCTCCATCTGTTTATGTGTGGGCTCAGTGCTGCTCATGACCCATGTTGTCTATTCTGTATTATTCTGTTAATCTTTTAATCTGGAAAAAACTTTGTGCTCAAACTTGAAAAGTGCTATATAAATACAATTATTATTATTATTAGATTTTTTAAAACAGGGAGAGCTTGTCTGTTGGACTCCACAAAAACATAATTTGACTATTTCTATTTTTAAAACAGCGTCACGGGCCTCTGGTATGTTGGTCCCCGTGTCTGAATTTCCTTTCTTGTTGAAAAGGGCCGAGCCTCTCGTAAAACGGTCGAGTACACCAGGAGACGTGGTAATGATCGGCCTCCTCTATGTGTTGTTCTGCTCAGGGCCAAGTGCAAATAACCATTCTTTTGTTCAGAGTGAGTTCACAAGAACAAAGACAATGAGACAGACACATAGGGGAAGCTGTGTGTGTGTGTGTGTGTGTGTGTGTGAGGGAAAGAGGAAGAGAGAAAGAGGTTGACCTGAAGTGCTGTTTTTAAATGATGTCTTCTGACCTTTCGCTTGGTGAGATGACGTGGCATTGTCTGTCTATCTATTATCCAAATGGAGCAATATAGCAATCTTCTGTTTGTCTGACTGAACATAATTGCCCTTGAAGTCACACATTCATTCTCTAGTTGCACAGCAAGTGGTGTATACAACTTTACTATTACAAATCGGGCCTTAATAGCATCTTACCAAGAGCAATATGGCTGGAGAGCTTCAGAAAGGAAAGATTCGACTCAATTTAAAATGCCCTGTAATTGAGGGCTGCTTTGTCATTAAATTGTCATGAAAAAACCTTTTTCCCCCACAGGAAATGGGGCCGACTGCCGCCAGTTGGAAATGTAATAAAATATGATTATGTCTACTCTCGTGGAATCTCTGTAAGAACAGTTTCTCCTGGATTCTTTTGTCTATTTGACTCGCCTCCTCTCCTTACTCCTTCCTTTTCTTTCTCCAGCCTCTCTGTGTAGCAGTGTCAGCCCCTATCATGAGGTGATGCGGATGGAGAGGCGTCTTCGCTCCTCGTCTGAGGGGGCTGGTGGGCCTCGTATCCATGGAAACCACATAGATGCCCCGGGCATGGAGGGATGTGGTCTGCTCAAACACAGAAACAACTCCTCGTCATCCAAACTGGGAAGTCTGGTAGGTCTCGGGCCGTGTGTGGGATTTGTTTTATAAATGAGTTCAGAGCCCCTCGATTATACCATGAATACATAGTGTGTGTGTGTGTGTGTGTGCGTGTGCGTGTGTGTATGTAACATCTTACACTTTAATTAAGATGTTGAGGTAAAACGTAACTAGACCCCCCACACACACACACACACACACACACACACACACACACACACACACACACACACACACACACACATATGCATGCAGTTAGCGTGTGACTACACAGCTCATTATGTACCACTTCCTCTTTTGTACATCCTCTCATCAGGCACAAAGAGAGGCACTTGAACAACATTTCAAAAACAATGAAGAAAAAGACTCAAATCTCACACAGATATTTAATATGTCCACAGACTTAAATCCCATCTTAGCAGTTTATTTGGGTTGCTTTGTCATCACACTTAAAACTCTCCACATATCCAGGAACTGTAACCTCCGTACTGGATTACCAAATGGCCAGTGCATCATTACAGGAAGAGCCCCGGGGATGAAAAGAGTGACTGTAATTGACCACAATTGGAACCAGCTGCTAACACTCTCCCTAATAATACACTGTATGATAGGAGAGCGTGTCTAATCTCACCCGGTGCCCGTGCCTCTGGCCATGAAAATACCAAAAGTGTTCCGGCACACCCAGGCACAGGGCACTTTGCCGTACTTTGCGGCTTTGATCCCCAAAAACGTTGCTTCTCATTTTCACTCACTTTGAATAATAACGCCAAACACATATTTGCTGAATCCGGTTTGTTTTGAAATGAATTGAGCCAGTTTACATTTCGAGCAAGGGCAAAAACAATTGAAGATCCTGGTAATCTCAGACACGGACTTCTCTTAAACCCCTTCTGAGACGTACAAGTTGTTTAAATGGAGCTCAGCGAGAAGTGATGGCGATCCGCAGCGCTGCACTGACTTCACCACCGCGAGCTGGCACCTCACGCCTCAATGTGTCACTCAGTTCAGATATTCAGCAGCTCAAGTGAAGCACGAGCATCTGTAAATAAGTTATACTGTAAGTGTGTTCACATGAGTGTGAAGAACACACAGTGAACATTGATGGCAAAGCCCTGAAATCTAGTTCAGTGTGACTGCGAATGGATAAAGTACTTTGCAAAACTTCTTCAGTCATCTGTAGGATTGGAGCAGTGTGCCCTGTTTTTTTTTTTTTTATTTTTTTAGCTTTGGCTGTCAAACAGACATCGCACCCGGTCTTTGTTGACGCATGCTGCAGAGCCACATTTGTTTCTGGGGAAAGGCTGCAGCTACTATTGTGTATTGGTTGGTTTTTCTTACAACACACACACACACACACACACACACACACACACACACACACAAGGAAGCTCCATGGGAGGAAAGCTAGTTTAAGTCGATCCCATTCATTTTGCCAGGGCCTATAGGTGTCAACAAAGAGATTAGAAAAGGGGCAGGGAGATACACGGCACTTTGCTCTGCACTTTACAGACTGCTCCCTCTTATTGGCTCACACTTCACCAAACGTGGGGCAATCTCTTCCTTTTCCCTCCCCGGCCCCGTGATGGGCCCTTCGGGGGCCCGGAGTTGTGCAGAAAGCTTCGGTATCTCAAATTAGGTACCACAACTTCTCCCCTCTCTTTTAGCTCGACAGGATGTTGTTGGTTAGCGGAGGGCTCTTACGAAGCTCATGAAAAGAAGTCTTGACCGATACACCTGAGACTCCTCCTTCTGAGGCGAGGCACGTTTATTTATAGAGCACATTTCAGGAACAAGGCAATTTAAACGATTTACATAAAACATCAGAAGCATTGAGACAAAGTGCAATGGGAACACATCGTAAAAAGGGACATTAAAATACAATTAAAGCAGTCATTCACTTCCAAGAGCATAGCATATAAAAACAAGCTAGAGTGGGAGGGGAAGGGAAGCAAATACGTGAATAAAGTTCCAGTGCAGTGTGAGAAAAGGCAGCAGCAAGGTCTTCAGCCTCGATTATAAGTAAATAAATAACTTAAACCAGTGAGGGTATGAATAAAAGGAACAGAAAGCGTGGGTCATAGTCGGTGACGTGGACAATGTGGCCGTCTGAGGCCTGTGAGTGAAAGGAGGCCCGTGGACAGAGCCCACCACAGCACCCCGTACTGAACTGTATGCTTTAGTGCTGCTGTTTCATTGCGGCCCAGACAAAATGTAATTATCATAAAGCAAAGAAAGATTAGGTTTGCAATAAGAAATACCTCGTCTGTTGAATTCCCGGGCATAAACCGTGAGGTGCATCTGTGAAGCTGAACAAAGGCTGTTTGGTGATCTCATTCCAGTTGTTATTGTTATTTGGATATCCCCTGTGGGACGCTGCGGGACTTTTTATTTTACCAGCATATACTTTTCTTAGTTGCTCGTAAGTTCTCTGAGTGACAGCTGTGAGAATGTTGTGGCAGGCTGACGGTGATTACGTTCAATTCCAGTCGACAGAGAAGAAGAACTTTTACAAGTTCTCGAGGAATTCTCTCTCGTCTCCGACAGAAGCCGAACGTGAGCCGTGCACACGGGCGTTTGTTTGTAGTTTGATCGACATGCGCGGCGAAATAGTTCAACTGCGATCCACTTTTGACTTTGACTGCTACACTTGTGCTCGTCAACAGTTGCTCGGCAGCTCGGGAGCTCGACGGCGTCGCAACGGAGGCGGCCTCTTGCTTTTCCACATCCTCGAGTCTGATTGCTGCCTCGCAAAAAGGCTCCAGATCATAAACGACGCTTGTATTAATCATAGAACAGATGCCGATTCGCGTCCTCTTCCCCCCCCCCCCCGACAGAATTTGCACAACAAGACTGTTGACTTTTGAAACCAAAAATGATATGGACGTTTGTATGATATTGGCGTTGAGGGCTGACTTTGCCCAAAGACCTCATGGCAGCCACACAAAAAATCAGATCAAATTTCACATCGTTTCCTCTGATGCTGGGTTTCTTAATGCCAACTGGTCACATGGTAGATCCAAGAGCCGAGGTTGATGAAATAAATGTATTTATCTCAAGACTAATACACAACCATTTGTGGTGTAAAAAAAACAGTATAATTATCATGTGATTAAATCATGAATTCATTTTACGGGAATTAAGTAAATTGCGCAATTAATGTGTTTATCAACAGTCTGTGTGCTGCGTATCCTTATCAACAATAATCTGCATTCATTTAGCATATTTCTAAAGAAATCAGTAAAAAAAAAAAAAAAAGAAGACACTTATTGTAAGATATAGACTTCATGTTAATGCCACTTCTGTTCTGGGAATACCAGCATGCTCACACACACACTTATGAATAGCTTCTAATATTTCATCCAATGGTCAACGCTCTCATCATAACTGCCTATGTTTCATACATCACGGTGATCATATCAAGATAAGTTCTCGTTCATATTCTAAATGTGTTCATTCTTAAATCATTGAGCACTGCAGAGGCTAATAAAAGGGTGAGTGTACCTGGAAATAATGGAGTTAATAGTCAGTTAGGGGCTCATTAGCCATCAGAGGGGAACAGGAGTCTGCAGGACTCCGTCCCTCGAGGATTGGAATCGGCTTCCTCTGCTGTAGAAACCAATGTTTCTTTTAATTCTCTGAAACTTCTGATCATCCGAAGTAGTGTGGTGAAAGAGCTCCGAGACGATCCCTTTAATAGCTTCTTGGTCATGTTGGAGCAGTCAGGTGTTCATTCAATTTAATTGTACGGTGGTAATGTGCAGTCATAACTTAATCCAATACCTTGTTCTAGTGTTCACTTTTTTTTTTTTTTTTTTTTTACCACTTCCAAATGTGCGGCTCTATTTAGTTAAATACACTTCTCGTGCTCAAGACTCATCAGCTTTAGGTTTCACAACGACACATGCCATCTTTTGTGACCCTCCGAGACAACAATATACCATTTTCATAGTCATTGCAAAAAAAAAAGCACAGGTGTAACAAATAACAAATGGTGGCGTGTCCCAGTGAATGTGCTTCCAGGATTTATTTCGCCTGGGAAATATCTACTCACAGGGTGAAAAGCAGGCGGGACAGGAAGTAGCATTGGTAGGGTCAGGCATTAATGAGGCAGCATGGCTAGCTGGCAAACAGCACGCCACACAGTTTCTTATCAAACACTTCGCTTTCATTTCCGTCTGTCCTTGCACTCACTACCCGTCCTTCTCTGCAGTTATTAAACAAGAATATGAATGAGCAACATTTCCCAAATGAGAGGTCCATCCCACACCCTCTCTCTAACTGGTTGTAGAACCTAGACGATTCCGCAGGTCAAAGTTCAATCAAATTTAACGCGCCTGAAGCCGTTCCTCTAGCATGCCCAACGCCATGGGCCGGGGAACCGGAGCCCCCAAAGGGGATGACGTTATTTCATGTTATCAATCACACCTATGCTTTTCCCACTGTATGTCAAAAAGCCATAAAAAGGTCAATAGACATGCGGAAGAATATGTCCTCATTAAGTACTTAATCCTCTAGAAATCCTCTTCATGACCAGAAGTAGGAAATGTAGATATCTCGCTCTAATTTATGACTGGAGTCATATTTTCTGCCTCAACAAGCCCCAGTGATGACATATCCTCATAAAGTTGCCGACTATACAAATGTGATAGAAATCCTGAATTTAAGTATGTACCAAACATTTACAGCCACAGTGGAATTATGGATTCTGTCGCTTACAAAGTCAACAGCGTAAAAGCACTGGGATGTAATATTTGTCTATTTTAAATTGCATTGCATGTTGACTGTGAAATGTCAGTTTGTTTTGCTTCGGGATGAGTGATTATTCTGTATTGATAGGAGGAGGTAGTTAGAGTAAATAATGATGTCGGGGGAGACGGCGTGGGTAAAACTCTGTTTTGTCTTTTCATTTAACAACAGATTTTCAATTTCACTGGACATTCAACCCGTCGCTCCCTGCGGCGCGTTGTAAACACACCTTGCTGTGAAGCGTCTGCTCGTACACAATGAAAGTCATTTGTTCGTCCCCGTGTATTTTCCGTCGCTCCGAGCCATAATACCTGGCCGCGAAAAGCCAAATCTCTCTATTATGATCTGAATGCAATTATCACCCACGGAGCCCCGGATCCGCAGTGTGTGAACAGAAACCAGTGGATTTTAATGGACGGAGGAGAACCTCTTTGCTTCCTCTTATCCCTGTTTTGGATGCCATTCTGCGAGGCCGTTAAGAGATGGAGCCATCTGTTAACGAGACCTGAATCTGATATTATCTCTATGAACTCGAGGATAACACTCACTCAAATCACACGAGCGAGGTAAAAAGGTGACATCTCTGGGTTGTAAAATCATATTAATACATTTCCATGGTTAGAGGGGCACATTAAAAGGGGTAATTTAGCTTCAAATGAAGTCTGTGTGCAGTAGTATCACACGGTATGGGTCTTCATTTCTTTTCCAATACCATTTAGCCATTAGCTTTTATGCCTGAAATGGCTTCTTTTGTTCAATTGCATGACACTGGAAAGTCTCCCGCTCTTTTTTCCCCGATGGTAACTGCTCCCAAGCATCTGGTGAAAAAACAGTAATATTGTGTTCCACATTCACACAGCACAAAGACCACAAAGGGTTCATATAGGTATGGCCTTGAAGGACATTGATTTAGTTGTTTGGAAATGAGTTTTTTCCATAGTTCGGCATGCCACTAAGCACTTTTGTTCTCAGACGGGAGGAGATCAATACAAGAGTGTGGCTCTGAGGTTGTGTATTTCCAAACAATGGTGATGAGAGCTGAACAGAGCTCAACAGAGTTATTGGATTTTCAGATCCATCTGCATCTGCGGATACTCCGTGAGACTGGCGCGGAGTGGTTTTCAGCTCCTGATATTTGCTTTGGTTTCATTTGAGCCCACACGTTCAGACCGGGTCTTTGAACCAACGGTAAGTGCTCTGAGCCTCGAGTCAGCATCACAGACTTGGTTTCTGAAGATGTCAGGTTGTAAAATATATTCAAGCCAGGTGAAAGATCTACTCATAGGGAATAATGAGGTATTTTGAGGTACTTTATTGGCTGCATCAGGACAATTCAGTATACTCTTTGAGATTAAGAAAAACAAAACGTGGTGCTCATACTATTAACAATATTTGTCTGGTTTTATAGTTCACCTACATGGTATGCTGGATTGGTATACCATTGGTATGGTATTGCCATTGAACTTTTAGGCCCTGAGTAATTGAATAAGTTCATCTATCTATCTATCTATCTATCTATCTATCTATCTATCTATCTATCTATATATATATATATATATATATATATATATATATATATTTCTGCAGTGGTTTTTCTTTTGATGACCATCAGATGGCAGCATTGACTTTTGAAATACAACTGAACCAAATGAAGCTTCGTCATAACCTCATAATAATACCAACATTGGAGCATTTACTGAAAGATTACAAATAAAGATTTTGTGGTGGGCATTAAGTCGTGAAATGTGATTTACTATAGTCAAACCTTGTTTGTAATTTCTATCTAAAGACTTTTGAAGGAAGGAACTATAATGTGACTCGGGATACTGTTAATAATTCAGGACCACCCAGGCTGGAGGGAAGTTTATAAAACATGGTTTTTATGGTGTTCTGGACTTAATGCTGGATTTCTGAGTACATTGCTACTGACGTCTGAATTTATTTAAACCTCTATTTGGTTTCATGAGAGAAAAGGCACACACACACACACACACACACACACACACACACACACACACACACACACACACACACACACACACACACACACACACACACTGTGCATCTGTCTGTTGTTTAACAGATGTTTTAGAGTGAAAACGTCAAGTTGTTGGCATAAAGATGACACATTTTGTTAGATTTATTTTTAGAGCCTATAACATCGAGATCATGTCGTGAAACAAATGCTTTTGAAAGTTTAGATTCCAAATGCAATTTGACACGTCTAAGTGATGGGTGCTGCACGTCGCCCCCTTTCCTTTTTCACGTCTATCTCTCCACTTCCCAAGGAAAGAGATAATAATAAATAATAAATAATAATAATAATAATAAAACAGTAATGGTTTGCTAAGTTTTGTCTTGTTGGTGTGCTTTACCAGGGATGCTGACATGTTAAACACAACAACTACACAATGATTGCTCTCTCAAACTCAACCTTATGATCGCCACGCAACGGGAGGAGCTCAATATGTTTTCAAGTGAAATAAATACATTCCATTCGCTAATGAAGAGAACATTGCTGTTATTGCTAATGTTGATCTACTGTCGTGTTTTTTTACTTGGGGAATCTTTTTCTGAATTGAGCCACCTGGATTACGTTTTCTTTTTTTTTTTCAATTAAAACTGTTCATCATAATGACTTGTCTAGACCAAAATGATCGTATTTATATTAGGAATACAGCAACTAACCAACATAATCATAGTAATATGAATATAATAATCACTGCTTATCCGTTTGCCAGATGTTTAGTTCGATTTCTAAAGAGTTTATTTTAAGCTTTGGTGTTTTTCCTTCTCTCCGCAGGATGTTTTAAACAACCTGGGTTCATCAGAGCTGGATGAAGATGATCTCATGTTGGACCTGGACCTCTCTGACGACCAGCGACATCGACATGGTAATTTATTTGTTACACCAAAGACTTCATGGCAAGTGTGTGGGTGGAGCACACGACGGGTTATGAGCGCTGTGTCGAGCATCTGTTTACATGTGTATGTGTCGGTACTTACTTTACAATTACTACAATCCTGTAGGTGTGAGGTTAAATATCAAATGCATAATTCAGCACTGTCCACAGCTTGGTCAAATACAGAGTCTGTTCATCATAAATCACCGTGCAGCTGTTCCTCCGGGTAGGATGCTTAAGGTTCTTGGAAAGAAGCCATTCAAATCAAGGGAGTCACATACAGACCTTTTATCTCCCAATCCATCTATTCAAGTGAACATTTCCTCTCCCTTCCCTTTATTCCCTTTTCCTTTCTCTACTCTTTGCTTTCTTCTCTCTCCATTGCCCCCCCCCCCCCCACCTCCCTCCATAAAGACACCTCCACTCCATCCCCTTAAAACATGAAACCGTCTCTCCCCCCTGGTTCTTCTAACATATGCCATGACTTTGATGTAGCTGCCTCATTTACAGCAATTTATCTCCTTTTTGTTGTTTTGGCATTTAAGTCACACTCCTCCTGACACACCTCATGGCTGAAAGGTGACTGTCGGAGGGGAGAATTATTGCTTGTGTTCTGCCACAGTGCAGCACGGGGGGCCCAAGCACAGCGTGGGGGCAAGGTAATGCGTTAAGAGGGACTTCCTCCTCACACATTCATGTGCACACTCTGAACTCATTTGTGCCTCGAGAGGGAATTTACTATTTTACTTTTGTGAGTAGACGTAGTGAAGTGATTGCATTTGCAAGCACTATTCTTATTGAATCATTCCTTGCAGGAGCATTATGGTAATTTAGCACAATTACAAGCTCTAGCCAATAGTGTTAGCATCGATTTATATTTCAGATCGCAAATGTTTTCCTCGGATAAGACGCATCAAACTGCATCGACTCGGTGAGAGTTGGCGTTTGGCTTGGTGTGATCCATGAATATAATGACTCATCTCGGTTAACGTCAGCTCGAAATGTGATAACCTTTCATTTCTGTGCTTCTCAGACGCATGTTTGACTGTAAATATGGAGACGGGGTTAATCTACTCTCTTGTAAATGTACACGCTCGACTCGTCGCGTGTGTGTGAGCACGTCTAGCTTTGGCTCTTATCTCCAGTCAAACTATATCGCAGTGTGAAGTTATATTCCCCTATCTCTACTCGAGGCTACAAGTCCCCGGTGGACTTGCAGAATATTACAGTTGCAATCAAATAAAGTAAAAATGCTCCGCAGCACTGTGGAGCGAAGATTACAACAGAAGCGCCCGGCCCTAATAAACTGAGTTTCCTGTGCTTATGGGGGTTGGAGCGTTTCGGTAGGGAGGGTGGGTCTGCACACACACACACACACACACACACACACACACACAGATTCAAAACACCTCTTAAGGCACTGGCTGGTGCAGAGCAAAAAGAGCCACCATCATTAATACACACACACACACACACACACACACACACTAACACACAAGTGTGCGTGCTTAGTCATTAGAGCTCGTGGTTTGCAGACTGCAACATGAAATTAAAGGTTTGATGAATTGTTCTCATGAAGTCAAGAGACTAAGACTTTGTGCCTTGGTGATGGGAAAAGAAGGTTCCTCACACCCCCAAATTAAAGGGACTAATTTAAGTACTCACACACACACACCCCTGAACACACTTCTTCAGGCAGAATACACAACCAGCAGATACATGCACACGTACATATAAAGATATACACGGACGGACACATACGACCAGACACACACACACACACATCCCACACACTCTCATTGGTACTCCTCATTTTTACCTCTCCCAGGTGGCTAGTTGAAGCCTTTATTAAAAAGAAGCAGTTTCACAGCAATTTATAGCCGGCAGTGTTGAGCTGCAGGGCTCCGTGTTCCTAATCCGACTGACTCGTGCCCTGTGGAATCGGACGAGGAGAGGAGGAGAGAGACAACGAGACCTTTTCAAAGACACGAGGAAATGCCACGTCTTTGGCTTTGCCCACCAGTTTTTATTCCAGACTCTTTCGCACTGCTCTGTCAAATGTGCCATTTAAAAGTAGACTTATTATTTTTTAAAACAACTAATGGTGTTGTCATTACACAAACCTATCGCTGCTGAATTTTAATAAGCCACTTTGTGACATTACTGGTGTTTTATAGCTGGAATTTAATTTGGGAGAAAACGTAAGTAGACGGTTGTTATTTCTTGATGGGTAATCTAAATCTATGTTGTGGTCACGTGAGGTACTTTGGCACATTTTAGCTGTCAACTGAGATGAGAAACATCAATGTCATATAATGAGGACACGTGTGTTTGGGTGTGTGCGCAGTGTCCAGAGAAGACTCCAGCCAGTCCCTGGCCTCCTGTCTCAACCTGCTCCCCTCCCCCATGGACCCATCAGGAGATCGCGTCCCAGGGAGGGAAAACAATCAGAGGTAAATATGGATATCTGTATCAATATACTGCGTTGTGTGCTCCTCCTGTACAGCCAAGGGGAGAATGGGCCAACACATGCAAAAGGAGCTGTCAGCGTTATTGCCTTGTAATCTAACAAAGCAAATGAAGACAGAGAGTTAAAGTTTGTGTGTGTGTGTGTGTGTATATATATATATATATATATATAACCACCATTGACAGAAAATGAGAAAATGGTCTGGTATTGGTGTGAAGAATATATCCCTCGGGACGCGCAAGTAAGAGGCCGAGCCCCAGTGATGAATCCGCTAATAAACAAGCCGAATGCTGGTTCGAAGTCACAGTAAAAAAGTATTTACTTTGAAAAGAAAACAATTACACCTTGAATACACGGTATGGAAAATAACAAATGATTCATGAAGCAGAATTGCGCAGCAGCTCTCTCTCCTCCGCGTCTACCTGTGCAAGTCCCGTCACGTGGCCACGTCCCGTCCCTTTAAATCCCATGTGACGCATTTTTAGTGCGTCATTCTGCTGCGACCTTGCGCCGGTCTGCTTCCGGTTTTGCGAGAGCCCCCGCGACTACGTAACATATCGTGTCCTTGATTTAGTGTCCGTAATTCCATGTCCTGGTTCAATGTCCTGGTACAATTTATACACCCGCGGATTATGAGACAGTTTAAACATACGGTAATTATGAAATAGTCTAAACATACTGATTATGAAATATTTTAAACATACGGTAATTATGAAATAGTTTAAACATACTGATTATGAAATATTTTAAACATACGGTAATTATGAAATAGTCTAAACATACTGATTATGAAATATTTTAAACATATGGTAATTATGAAATAGTCTAAACATACTGATTATGAAATATTTTAAACATACGGTAATTATGAAATAGTCTAAACATACTGATTATGAAATATTTTAAACATACGGTAATTATGAAATAGTCTAAACATACTGATTATGAAATATTTTAAACATGCGGTAATTATGAAATAGTTACAATATACCAATTATGAAATCGTTACAGAATATCAATTATGAAAATGTTACAAAATATTAATTCTGAAAAATTACAAAACATTTATTACGACAAAGTTACGAAACAAAGGCATAAGACAGTTGCTTTAGGAGCTTTCTTCATTTAACCTTAACATTGGCCACCCTCAAACACGATTCAATCACATACAATTGGTGCATATGGAAGGCTCGAGAACCTGCTTTCATGGCCACTTGTCCACAAAAGCGTTTATCCTCTTGACAGTATATTTTCAATACATTGCAGCCATAATAAAGCTTTTTACACCATAACATAGCTTTTTACATCACACGCTCCCTGGCCACTTGAGAGACAAAGAGAGAGGGAGAGGGTCACTGTCTATTCTAGGGTTTGCTGATCTTGAATGTTGCCTGTAAATGTGTCACATGCTTTATGTTTTTGCCTTGGAGACGAGATGGGACTCTCGCAGGGTAAATAAATAAATAAATGATCCTCGAATGAATATGCAAGCGGTCCTTTCTGCTCTCCTCTTTCTTCCAGTAGCTGGTGGCTGAAAGAGAACACTTAGAGTTTCTGTTTGTTTGCGCGAGCGCCGCTGGCGAGGGACGGTTCCACTTCTGACTTGATTCGACCTCACGTGTCTTCTTCATGCTCAGGAATCGGGATAGGTGCACTCATACACACGTATACACACACACACACACACACACACACACACACACACACACACACACACACACACACACACACACAGTGCTGCTTATTGGCTTAATGGGTTTTACGGAGCCAGCGTGTAATGAAAGGGTTGCATCACCAGTGGTATCGTCTGACATGTCTGACAAGCAGGCGGATGATTACACTCTCGTTGCTCCTCTCTCTGCTCCCTGGTTTAAATATATTTTTACTTCTGCTCGCACCCATATGTATCTGTCCATCCATGTTTTGCCCAAATTAAACTGACTATGAGCTTCTCTGTTTGCAGAGAAAGTGCGGGTCAACTTATGCGAGTGGATTTGAAGTCGAGTTTGAAGGATTTATACTACACCATTGAGACATTGGACTGAGCCTTCTTTTCTTTCTGAGAGGAGTTATTTTTTTTTTTTATATCACGCTTCTAACACTCTTTGAATATTGCACTGAAAAGAGATACATTTTTCTGTCTAGACAGTGTCAGTGAATCATGCATCACGTCGAGAATCAACCTTTTCAACCCAGTCAAGGTTTTTGGCAGACAGGTCATTGGTTGTTTCATTTATACTGAAGTTCCACTTGTCTTGGGAAGTGCTGGAGGAGCAGTCATGTCCAGACACACACACACACACACACACACACACACACACACCCCAAATATTTGCATTAATCCTTTCTGTATACGAGGTGAAGACTGAAATGTCATTCATCTGAAGCCAGTGTTCTTCTGTTTGATTGAGTTTGGACTTCAGCATCACGATTCAGCCTAGAAAATATGAGGGGATGGGTCCATCCCTTTCCATCCAATCAGAGATAGTGTATCATCATAGTATCCCATTAGCAGAGCAAGGAGATCAATGAGTGAATGAATAAATGGACGAGGGAAATAGGCCTGGCATTCCTACATTAGCTGTGGAGCTTTATTTTGTTTATTTTGTGGCGCTGCTCTGAGATGACTAATCAGTTTTAGACATATTTTGTAACAAAACTGAGTCTTCGTGCCATGCTAGTAGCTCTGTGAGGCTGTACTCGGGCACAGTGGTACTTTCAGCTAAACGCTAACAACAATGCCAACATGCTGATGTGTAGCAGGCCTTATTGTTTATGGTATGATATTTCCCATATTTCCCATCTTAGTTTAGCGTGTTAGCATGCTAACATTTGCTAATTACCTTAGTACAGCTGAGTCTGTTGGAAATGTCATTTGTTTTGCAGATGCTGGCTATAAACCAAAGTACTGGAAAATTAAAGATTTTGACCCGATGATGGAGCTGGATAAGATGTCAGTGCATCACCAAAGTTATTCTTCATCCTGAGGGGGAAATTAATGTGGATACCAATTTTCAGGGCACTCCACCGATTTAGAGATATGGTATTTCAGTCCAGACTGACCATCCCCACAGCTAAGCTGCTAGCGTGGCTAAAAAAGTATGCAGTAAATTCACATTTACATCATGGTATGCCTGAGCGAGCACCTAATTAGTTCCTCTTTTATACTCCACCTCCAACAACCCAACGGGCTGCACTCAGGTCTCGAACCTTTAACTCCAGAATGACTCAGGCCTACAAAACTGTAGACACATCACACAGTTTAACAGTGTGTGTGTGTGTGACCGTGAGACAGTGATATGATATAGTGGGCCGAGGGAGAAGCGTATGTTCAGTTAACTTCACCGCAGCAAGGGAGCAGTTTTTGTAGCTGGAGTGCAGAGCAGCAGAGCAGCAGAGCAGCAGAGCAGCAGAGCAGCAGAAAACATAAAAAAGTGGACGGAAAGAGCGGCTACACTTCCGTAACAAATCACACCGTTGAAGCTTCGATAGATTTTCAGACTTCTCTTTCTTTTGATTTGGATTACCATGGGAATCCATGCCAGTAAAACACGCTCTGGCTCTGTAACAAATAGGTTACAAAACGGAGCCCGGTCTAAGGCCTTGTTCAGACTGCTTGGCATATCCACATTGTATCCTAAGTCTGGAAATCAACAAACCACATGAAATGTGATTTTCTTTGCAACTCCGATCCAAACACAGCTGGAGGTGGTTTGGAATGCTATTCCACTTGGATTTTTTACATTGAGTCACTTATTGATAGATAAATACATGCGTGTTCCCACCAGTCAGTATTTTGGGGATGGCACCACACCTCTTGCCGCACAGTGAAGAACACAGTAGCGACATAGCAAACGTTGTTACCACAGCAACTCATGCCGATGGGTTTGTGACGTCTGGACATACAAATCCAATCTGATCACGAGCAAATAACAATGTGGACAGTCTCTCCCTCGAGGATCTGATTTGACAAACAAAACCAGATTTGCCCTCGTTCTGTACGCATCCTCAGTTTCCCACCCAGATCAACACCAGGCTGCTGGCACGGGGTTACGTTTCTACTGTGATGCAGCAACATCTGCACTGATTTCTTCTTGCAGAGCGGTTCACACAGATTTTTACTGGGAAGTGTGCAGTCTGAGTGAAGAGATTGGAGAGGGGAAAGAGAGCAAAATGTGTTCGCCCTGGGCTCGCTCTTTCTTTCTCAGTCTCTCTCGCTCTTTGTCTCAGGTTCCACATTCCCTCAAGGGGACATCGATGTGCTGGAGGCAAAGCTAGCGCCCAACTATTCACACACAAGAAAACACAAACAACACGCACACAAACACACACACGCACGCACGCACGCACGCACGCACACACACACACACACACACCTACACCTGTCAGTCAGTCAGCCTGTCCAGAGAGAGTATCAGCTGCAGGATACTGCTGGCTGTCTGACAGGCTGCACAGAACATCTGCTACACACACACACACACACACACACACACACACACACACACACACACACACACACGCGCACACTTCCCCTTTGATGTACGACAGTTGGATGATTTTGATGGCAAGCATTTAAGTCTGTGTGTGTGTTACTTTGTAAACAGTAATGCCTCAATAACAAAGCCAGAGCAGTAAACGCCATGTGTTAAATATTAGTTTCCATTTCTTTGAGGGAGAATGTAGTCAGTGTGGAGAGGGGGAGACAGACAGGGGGCATGGAAGGATAGTTCCGGAGGAATAAAAGACTGGAAACGTATAAGAAAGAAATATGGAATCACTATATCCACCTTGTGTATGCTGCACAGTGAGCAGGGATCCGTCACCAGTATACTCTACAGTAGTATTTTTCCATGTAATCATCAACAGGGTGAGAATAAAGGGGGAGTAGAGTATGACGTTTAGTGATACCACTTTAGATCTGTCTCGGGCTGATAATCATTCATCATTATTGATTAATCTGCTGATTTATTTTCAAGATCAATGGATTCATGGTCTTGTCAATGAAATGGAGAGACATCCCAGAGTCTCGACATCCCAGAGTCCAAGGTGACGTCTTCAAATGTCACATTTTCTCTCATCCGACTAATTGATTAACCGACTGATCGTCGCAGCTCCAGATGTTTCCAGTAGATTCATAGTAAAAGACAGTTTTTAACCAGGGTTGAATTTATTTCATCAGAGCGCACTGCAGTGTTGCTTTCTAATGCACTTTTAACACCGCAGCTTCGTTTGCTGTTCCCCCATACATGCATTTTATATGAAATCGCTGACAACACCAAATGCATTCACTGTATCCGAGTGTCATAGGCTACACATTGACAGAGTGTAGGTGGGCCAAAAATACTCTTTCTTTTGGCATCAGCTCATGTGCTTTGTTACATAAAGCCCTCGTCGGTGCACTTCCTCTCGATAATATTGCCCATCTTCACTGCATGACAATGATGAGTGTGCCTCAGAGCCTGTTAGTTGGTGGAAAGGGGGGGGGGGGGTCGTATTAGGGGGTGAATACTGAATATTAGTATGCGTGGTGTATCTTAATGTCTTGTGTTAAGACATCGACTCGTCCATCGTCTCTCCTGTAGAAAAAAGACACAGAAGAAATGCAATTTTGACAGTTGCAGTACAGCTTGCCTGTTGCTATGGTAACGACAGTCTGCCTGTTGAGTTTTCCCCTCCTCCCTTCTTCTTCTTTCCTTTTCTTTTCTTTCCCTTTTGTTTTCTCTTCCATTGCTGGTGATCAGAGGAGACGGCATGCAGACACTCCGAGGTGTCCTCTGTCCTTCTGCAGTGGGCACCGATGAAAAGTCTCAATCCCCACATCGCCACTTCTGATTTGAGGATTCATCTGCAGTCATAACATTCACATGCTCATGCATCGGCATAATAACACTTATCAGAAGAAAAAAAAACACACATATGTGGATGGACAGATCCCAATTTTAAGATGACTTTATTTAAGTTAATGTGTCGTCTCTTCTATTAATAATCCCAAAAGGGAGAATCCTCTTTTAACGGGTCGTTCAAAGTACACTTACGAAATATAATGAACACCCTGCCACATGCCTCAAGCTATACAAGGTCACTTCCACTTCTTAGTTTGGGAGAGGGAGGGAGAGAGAGAGGGAAAGAGAGAGAGAGAGAGAGAGAGAGAGAGAGAGAGAGAGAGAGAGAGAGAGAGAGAGAGAGAGAGAGAGAAGAGAGAGAGAGAGAGAGAGGGAAAGAGAGAGAGAGAGAGAGAGAGAGAGAGAGACTCACACTTGAGTTAGTTGGGGAGTTGAACAGCGCTGGGCAGCAGAAGTGTAGAGAAGGCGTCCTGTGACTCAAGAAGACCCCTCCGCTCACATCCGGGGGTAGTTATGGTGTATCGTCTCCCACCGAGACGGATAATCCGCGATTATACGAAATTTGCTCACATGCACGCATAAACAGGGGAACAAATGTGTTTAATGTTAATGTGATTCATAAAGTATATCAGCCAAGTTTGTGGTCTAATCCCACCTGACTTAAATGTAGTCAGCAAAAACATAGCACGCGCGTCTCCTCCCACATCGAGTCACACACTTCACAAACACTCACACACATGCACACATGCACATTTATAAAAATAGACAAGCATAAAGAATCCAGCTGAGCCTTGGAGTAGAGCTGGGGACAGATAAAATGCACTGCAGCATGATTTTCAGACACACACACACACACACACACACACACAGACAGACACACACACACACACACACACACACACACACACACACACGGCACACAGAGGGAGTACGAGGGAACACAGTAGATTTTCCTCCCCCTCTCTTCAGTTTGCTGGAATATAATGATGCAGAATTTATTAATCCAACAAGTGGTGACAAAACTCCGTCTTTTTATCCCGTATTAATCTGTGGGTTTTGAACTGTTTTACATTACACACCCAGGCCTCAAACACTCACTCCAAACTGAAAATAGTTTTCGTCGCCTTTTATATTGAGTGATTAAGATACTAAGCCCTTATACGTCCGCTTAATAATTCATGCTTTGACATGTATGCATGGAAATTATACTGCAAAGCATGCACCAGCACTCATGACATGTGATGGACATGATCTGCAGTATAATCTCATCAGGTTCTGTGTCGGTTGAATTAATTTGCACATTTATTGGTGACGGTGGCGGTGACGGGTCAGCTGGACTCTGCACCCGCCCTGCCCAACCCCCGCCCCCCTGCCCAACCCCCCGCCCCCCGTCAAACAACGTACTCTGCTTCACTATTGTCCCTTAAACAGATGTCTCTGCACATGCCAGTACACGCAGCACACGGGCAGCATTGCCTGGTTCTGTGACTGCAACAACAACTGTTTAATAACACTAATTAAACATTGCCGCTGCTGACAACCAACAATTGGATGCCAATTTCTCAAGCGGGGGCCGACGGCAAACTGGGGCAACCCCCTACCATCGAGCCCTGGTATCAAAGGAAATGAGTTGCTTATTTTTCTATGTTCCTGATATGTTTTGTTTTAAAACATTTTTTTTATGAGAAGATAGTCAACAGACCGTGCTCACAGATTGTTTGTACCAGTCTCGTGCTCCTTTGAAGCCTCAGAGGAAATATGGCTATATGCTCTAATGCTCATTTAAAATGCTCAGACCAGACTAATAGGCCAAACATGTTAAAAGTCTCGTCGTCTGCGCGCGCACGCGTGTGTGTGTGTGTGTGTGTGTGTGTGTGTGTGTGTGTGTGTGTCTGTGTGTTGCCATGCGTGGTCCTCTGCTGTTGTTTAGCTGCTAATTTCCATCACTCTATTGGCTTTATTAAATGTTCAACACTGGGAGACTAATTAGTGTTGGCTCCCATTCTTTCCCTCCCGGTTTCGAGCGGGAACTTGCCGTTCTGATTTGTATCGCAAAGAAAACCATCACGTTGGCAATGACTAAGTTATTCCTCTGCTTCCCATCACGTAGTGGTCGGTTCCAGAAATGAAAGGAATCACTCTTTAGTTACCAGGTTGTAAGAAATGACATGGGGGAGGAGTGGAGGAGGGGGGGGGGTGGGGTGTTTTCCTGAACTGTAATATCATTTTGTCGCGTATGGAAGTTTTTTGAATAACGTGCTCTTTTGTTTTTGGGCTCTTAATGAACTTGTCTGCCTCTTGTCTTTTTTTGAACTCGTCTCTTTTCTTTGAGGACCACCGCGTGCCGTTTGTTGATCTTGAACATATTTTTTCATCCAGCATGCTGAGATTAGAGCGTGGTTCTTAAGAAAGCAGGCAGCAAAAAAAAGCTAACGTTTGCGTCCCTGTTTGTTTGCTTTCTCAAACACATTCCTTATACTATTGCTGTCAAACAAAAAAAAAAGAAGCATACTTAGCGAATACTGAATATTTCCCATGAGAATTTGTCGATGAAATAAATAAATCACAAGTAAGTGTCAAGTTCCGATGATTATTTCAACTTCTGAGGACGTCCACTCGTCCGCTCTCTTTACAAGGGTTGGAGGACGAGATCGATATCGCTCTCATGACTGTGCACCGAGTGGAGGGATCCTGTAGCTCAGGATGAAGACCGGAAACCCTAAAAGTCTAAAAACAATCCCTCGTGGTTCAGGGAGCAGCAACGTGCTGGAACTACTTCTTGGCGAACAGCAGACCCAGTGACTGTGCACAGAATCCTGAGGTCTCGTCAGGGATGCTGTGAGATCTGGTACCGCCGGGCCTCGGGCCTCGGGCCTGTTACAGCTAGGAAACCTCACTGACCGCCTCTGGCTTCCCATGCTACAGCTGCAGGTGACACAGAAGCGCCGGGCAGATTAACTTTACTAATAAACAGTTATAGTATGGAACTCAAAATGAAACAGAAGTATTGTTCTGGTAAACTTTGCTGCAAAGAGAAAGATCTCATACTTATATTTAGGTCATCTTATTGCTTGTGGGAGAGACACTAAATTACATTAATGCTTCCACGTTTCCACTTTCCACAGCCTTCTATATGTATAATACCCAATTAGACAACTCATAAGGATTTCATAGGCTGCTCACAAATGTCGCTCTATACATAAATATACAGAATATTTCAGTATTGCCAATGAAAACGAGGAGCATAAATGTCTTTTAATATCTAGCACTATAGGAGTTTATTCCTGTGACCGTGGCACCTTTCCATTTCATTTAAAGCTCGGGTTGGCAGTTTACTTTAAAAGCATTTTTGTTATATTTGTTGTAATCAATAAATCCGATGCTCTGACGCAGGCTCGTAATAAGCCTGCTGATCTCCTTCAGGGAGGTCTACCTGTCTGTCTGCGTACCTGTCTACCTGTCTGTCTGCGTACCTGTCTACCTGTCTGTCTGCGTACCTGTCTACCTGTCTGTCTGCGTACCTGTCTACCTGCCTGTCTGCGTACCTGTCTACCTGCCTGTCTACCTGTCTGTCTGCATATCTGTCTGTCTACCTGCCTGTCTGCCTACCTGTCTACCTGTCTGTCTGCATATCTGTCTACCTGTCTGTCTGCGTACCCGTCTACCTGCCTGTCTGTGTACCTGTCTACCTGCCTGTCTGTGTACCTGTCTACCTGCCTGTCTGCGTACCTGTCTACCTGTCTGTCTGCGTACCTGTCTACCTGCCTGTCTGCGTACCTGTCTACCGGTCTGTCTGCGTATCTGTCTACCTGCCTGTCTGCGTACCTGTCTACCGGTCTGTCTGCATATCTGTCTGTCTACCTGCCTGTCTGCGTACCTGTCTACCGGTCTGTCTGCGTATCTGTCTACCTGCCTGTCTGCGTACCTGTCTACGTGCCTGTCTGCGTACCTGTCTACCGGTCTGTCTGTGTATCTGTCTACCTGCCTGTTTGAGTACCTGTCTACCTGCCTGTCTGCCTGCCTGCCTGTCTGCCTGCCTGTCTGCGTACCTGTCAACCTGCCTGTCTGAGTACCTGTCTACCTGCCTGTCTGAGTACCTGTCTATCTGCCTTTCTGCGTACTGGTCTACCTGCCTGTCTGAGTACCTGTCTACCTGCCTGTCTGAGTACCTGTCTACCTGCCTGTCTTCGTACCTGTCTACCTGCCTTTCTGCGTACTGGTCTACCTGCCTGTCTGAGTACCTGTCTACCTGCCTGTCTGAGTACCTGTCTACCTGCCTGTCTATGTACCTGTCTACCTGCCTGTCTGAGTACCTGTCTACCTGCCTTTCTGCGTACTAGTCTACCTGTCTGTCTGCGTACCTGTCTACCTGCCTGTCTGCGTACCTGTCTACCTGCCTGTCTGCGTACCTGTCTACCTGCCTGTCTACATGCCTGTCTGCGTACCTGTCTACCTGCCTGTCTGCGTACCTGTCTACCTGCCTGTCTGCGTACCTGTCTACCTGCTTGTCTACGTACCTGTCTGCGTACCTGCGTACACTCTGCAGTCGGTGAGTTGATGGATCCGGTTAGGCCTGACTGTGATGCTCCTCTCTCTCTGCTTTAATCTTACTGAAGATCCTTAAAAGGAGCTACTGGTTGACATGTATTTGCTGTTAATGAGAATGTCAAGTGCGGACATTTGTCACGGATCTAACCTGCGTGCCGAGTCCGTCACAGTGAAGTCCTGCGTGTGGGATCCCCGTCATGTAAACCCCGTGCACTGTGATTCAGTAGGAAAGCTGAGAGGTGGTCCGATTCTGTCGGTGGGGACAAAAGTGCCACGACGAGATAACAAATCTGTATTACGACTCATCTTAAACAATACATCAGAGATTAGGCCGGCTGACAGCGATGAGAGGAAACGAGGTGACGACAGGAGAGGGAAGCGTTCTGATTGATTTTAATGTCGTTGATGTTGTTACAGAGCGTCATCATAAAACATTAGCAACACGCTGTGTTTGCCCCGCTTACCGAGAAGAAGAAGCGCTCCCAGAATGGGGATTTGCAGTGCCCTGCCCCGGGTCTCCTCCTCACCGTTTGCTTCAGAAAACCCACATTAATAATGACAGACAGACAGATATAGACTTTATTGTCCCCGTGGGGGAATCTGACTCTCGCTACAAAGCGAGACAAGAGCAAACAAAAGACATTAAAGAGTCGAGAGAAATGCAATACAGGTAGTACAAATATTAACATTCACGCCCCAAGGTATCAATCGGCTTGTAGTTTGTGTACCCCACAGCCCGCGTGTTTAAAGCTTCTGTTTGAAGGCACGAAGGAGCTCTGCATCGTCTCCTACTGAGAGATCAGACTACGGGATGGATCAGAGCATTCTCTTCACCTGTTTGAGTTCACACTGGCCAGAAAGAAAATTGAGAGTGTGATTATCTTTTTTTTTTTTTTTTGTTATTGCAGTCTGAACCAAATGTGTTGTAACGGCGTGAGCTCTGCGTCGCACTGTTGGATCCACAGTGTAACCTCGACTGCTCCCAACTGGAAACATACTTCAGCTCTAAGTGCGTTATCGTTATCATTACCGCTGCCTGCAGCGTACAGTTCTCTCCGGTGTTACTGTGATATTCCTTTCGCAAGTCTCACCTGAGCACTCTGAGCCGCTCGGGGTCAAGCCAAGCATAACGAGGTTGAGATTTCTCGAATAAACACAATCGCAAACACATTATACGGTTATTAAAATTCTGGTCCTTTTTTTTTTTTTTTTATTATCGTAGCTTTAGAATAAATAGCGTAAAATTATCATGTCCTTAAGTAATGAATAGAATAGATGAACGGTTAATGTGCCCTCAAAATAATACTTCCCTTTGGGTGGGGTATATTAGCATTTTTTAACATGGATTTGAGATTATGAAAAACCCAAATTCCGCCCCAGTCAACCAGCGGTTGCTTTTGTGATGTATTGTCACCTTTGGCATTCGTGCTTTTTTATAGTCAATTCTCATTATTGAGATTGCAAACAGGGCGGGATTACTTTTGAATAAGCGGGGACAAACATCGTTAAAGAGTAAATTAAATGCTATGACACTTGCACATATATACACTCCAAAGATTTCCTGGGGCGGTCCCTCTCAGTCGTGGACTCTGTGAACTCATAGCAGGGTGTTTGTGCTTAAAACGTGAGCATATTCATATTCATATTCATATATATATTTAGTGGAATACCGCTATCAGGCTTTGATGTCGGGCAATGTGGCTTGGCCATATTCTCTGAAAGAGGAAACTGTAATGTGACACCTGGGACCAATATGAAATATATATATATATATATATCTCTCTCTCCAAACAACAAGAAGTTTTGATAGTAATTAAGTGTGTTCTGATAACTCCTCAACAAAAAGCTAGCGTGGTGGCTCTCGGCCTCTTTTGCATCGGGAGGAACAACTTCACACTCCCGGAGGCCCGAGGACGGTGTCAGGGGGTCACGGGTAACAAGTCAGGGAGGGACGAATGGAGCGAGAGGCCGGAGCGGACTGAAGGTGACGGAGGAATCAGTCCCTCTGTGAAACAAGTGCAGATTGAGAGAGCGAGGTAAAAGCAGAAAGTTACCCCCCTGCCATATTAAATTTGTTTTATACTCTCCCCCTTTTCCCCCGTCTGAAGACTTGAATTCACCATTAGATTCACAGCCCGGAGCTTGGCTTGTGCTCACTCTTTAGTCACAGATGCACTTTATGTACGGAGATGAGTTTAATGGCGGCATTAAACATCCGTGGCCTCGGGTGCTGAATGCAGATGAGCACAGTGTGTCTGTCAGATGGGAAGGGGAGACGAACGAGGGCCTCCTTCTCCAATCGCCGCGGTAACACTCTTCTGCTTCGCCTGCGCAGGCACTCGAGTAGCACGCGTGACACGCAGATGTCCGCGTTACACACACACACGCACGCGCGCGCGCACACACACACACACACACACACACACACACACACACGCGCACGCGCGTAAAGTGCGTCAGCAAAAGTGTAATGAGGTAAAAGTGGGCACCGTGGGACAGACCGTCTCCTTCGCCGTGTCTCGGTGTTAAATTGTCATTTTCCGTTATTATTCCTGAGACAATGCAGTTTTCATATTGCTGATTGACAAGGCCGCAGCCCACCCCTCCTCACCGCTGCTAAAGATAATGCCCTTCAATCAAACGTCATTCATTTGACTAGCAGTCATTATTTGTCACTTCATATGCTAACTGAACATTATGTAAATATAGACATCTTAAGTGTGCTGATAGGAATGTGTGTCTCTTCGTCGTTGTTGTGTGTGTGCGTGTGTGTGTGTGTGTGTGTGTGTGTGTGTGTGTGTGTGTGTGTGTGTGTGTTGTTTATTGCTCGTGTGGATGCACAGGTATGTGTCACTGCTGGGAGCCGGCAGCCCGGTAATAAAACACTGTGGGAGTGGTAAAATAATGAAAGTCATAAAAAGGCAGATAATTGGCTTTTTTCAGGTTGGTGTAATGGATCACTGCTAACGCTGCCAATGAGGAATGGCTTCTGAGAGGAGAGGGGTGAGTCAGGGGGACGGAGGGGAGAGCTTTAAGGGAGAGGAGGAAAATAAAGGAAGAATTGCATATTGAAAAGAGATGAAAAATAGGTAACGAGAGCAGACTGACGGGGGTAAAAAGAAAAGGTCACGAGGAGACCAGAAGATAAAACGCACTGTGAGGACTGACGGAGCAAAATGAAAAAGAAGAGCACAATAGTAAGGAAGGGGACATTTTTCACAATCCCTCCATATTTACCTTTTCTTTCCTTTTGTTTAATTACTCTGACTTAAAGACTTAAAAGAGAAACATCGCTGTCAAAACATTTAATTGCACTCTAATCCACGTATTCAGTTGTAATTACTGTAGCTCCGCACTGACAGGCCATGCTGTACCACTCTCATCCACCAGCTGGTGTAATACCACATCTTTATAAATTCAAATTAGGACTTTGTCCGTTTGCGTTATCTTCTAATTGACTCCGATCACAAAGTGCTGTTCCCGCCACTCACACACGTAACCTGTTCAGAGAAATATCGGATTTAACGTCAGATTTTCAAAGCAATTTCTAGTCTTTAACATTCAAATGAATCACCGTCACAGTAAGAGAAATATTGTCACTTAGATACGTTTGCATAAACACTTTTGAGTACCTTAATATTACGCATGATGTCACTTGATAGTTCCCCTTGACATACGTATGGGATTTCTTTATTTCAGTCGTAATGTCATAATACTGTAATTTCTAACTTCGATACAATACCTTAAAAAAATATTGATGTTTGATTTTTCTATACCTAGAGGAGAAATTGACACAATATTGAGAATTTTTTTTCATAAAAGGTAGCCTAAATATAACAAGGCCGGTGTTTTCCACAGGATGTTGCTACAATGTTGTGGTCTAGTAAACAACTCAATCATCAACACACTAGTTTTATAGATATGAATAAGGTTTTATAGATATGAATCGTGGCGAACGAGAAGACACGGCGACCCGCAAATGATCCTAACGGGAGCGAATGAGACAAGTGACGAGAATATTACACCGTGAGGGAGTGAGAGGAGGCGGAGCTATCCATAACTCTGTCAGAGAGAGAGAGAGAGAGAGAGAGAGAGAGAGAGAGAGAGAGGGCAGCCGGTCGGCCACATACTGCATCTACTCCACCTACTGTACCTACTGCACCTACTGCACCTACTCCACCTACTGCACCTACTGCACCTACTGCACCCACTGCACCCACTCCACCTACTCCACCTACTGCACCCACTGCACCCACTCCACCTACTCCACCTACTGCACCCACTGCACCCACTGCACCCACTCCACCTACTCCACCTACTGCACCCACTGCACCTACTGCACCCACTGCACCCACTGCACCTACTCCACCCACTGCACATACTGCACCCACTGCACCCACTGCACCTACTCCACCCACTGCACATCCTGCACCTACTGCACCCACTCCACCTACTCCACCCACTCCACCTACTCCACCCACTGCACCTACTGCACCCACTGCACCTACTGCACCTACTCCACCTACTGCACCTACTGCACCTACTGCACCCACTCCACCCTCTGCACCCACTGCACCTACTGTACCCACTGCACCTACTCCACCCACTGCACCCACTGCACCCACTGCACCTACTGCCTGATCTGCAGTATAATAAACTAAACAGAAGCATGCGTCAGTTTTAAAACATCACAATATCGATATCGGCACATGTATAGCGTCAACTTGGCCGATGCGTCCACTAATTGCATAAAGCCTCTAATCCGATGATCGCCACATCTGTATGATGCTGTCCAATGTGCGTCAGCAGCATGTACGCTGTGTCTCCGTTCACATTCCCTACAGTCGTGCTCGTCTCACCACTCCGCTCTACGTTGCTCTTGTGGCTGACCGGGAACCCGCAGTCGGGTCTTCTGGGTTCCAGGTGTTTCATTTGCACTGGCTTCAGGGCGACTGACTTACCCATCGATCCGCTTCTTGTGCTCACACTAGGGTGATGGTGTTGATGATGATATAGGAACTGGGAAGTCTTAGCAAATGCTGCTGTCACTGAACCGGTCGCTCGGTTTTGTTCCATCCTCACTGAAACCGTTCAGTTCTACAGATATCCATCTCAATTTATTCTGCTGACTCAAGGTATTCTTTTGTTTTTAGGCCCCTTGTGTTCATGCAAATATTGTAAATGTAAAAGCTGACTTCCTATAGCGAATGAGCAGATTGGGCTGGTTTCCGCCCTATTGGGCTACTTCAGATTAAGTTGGGCTGGTCGACGAAATTTTTACGGCTTTTGTCAACATTTTGCGAGGTTTCGCAAATATTCTGAGAACAATATTACTAAATTGTCTGTACTTGTATGACGCTTTTCTAGTCTTCCGACCACTCAAAGTGCTTTCACACTACTTGTCATCATTCACCCATTCACACACTGATGGGAGGGGCTACCATGCAAGGTGCCACCATCAGGAGTAGCTAACATGCGTACGCCACAGGAACAGCCTGCGGGGGGAAATCGGGGTTAAGTGTCTTTCCTAAGGAGACATTGACATGGACTAGCCGGGGATCGAACCGCCGATCCTCCGATTGAAGGACGACCCTGCTTTACATCTGATCCACAACAACGAGCTGTCATTTATAGAATAACAAACACAAAGCTTCATTATTTGGGATGAGGGAGAACCTTCTTGCCTTGACGTCGTCATCACTGACGAGGCTGTTGGACTGTTTGTTTGTCTGACTGCTCTCGTTTTTTGTTTGAGATTTATTTTATTCATCTGACATTTTATCTTTGGTTGTTTGATGCAGTTATGACGCTTTGTATGCTTCTGATGTGTTTTCTATTGCTCATGTTACAGTTTTAAGGTTTTACATGTTCTTCTGGCACGGTAATGATTTTGGCTGATTCTTATTGAATTGGTTTTAAGGCTCGAGACGGTCAATCCCATCTGACAGCTGCTCGTCAAAGTCCAGGGTTTTGCGCGTCCATCCGTCTTCCTAAACTTCACATCCTTACTTTGCCTCTATGAACCACTTCTGCTTTCACACTAAATATCGCAAGAACATAAAATAAATATCTATTGCAAATTAGTTGAAGATGGATGAAGACGTTATATATATGTATAGGAGATAATGTTGGCTTTTTTTCCCTTTCTTTTTTAGATAGAAGCAAAATATAATTATCAATCACAAAATTGACAGCATTACAAATGACCCAGTAATGATTCTACAGGTGAGACTGAGTGGTATTCCCATTTAAAGAAAGAACACAGTTCCCTCCAGTAAAACAGTTCCAGTCCCACCAGGAGGATTCCACTTCTTGTCTCCTGAACAGTAAATGCCTTGCATAAGGGCACCGCCCCAGTTATTGTTTCAGTATTGTTTGAACCCTTCTCCCACTCATGTTCCCGTCACTCTGTGGATTTGATTTGCACCACAGAGGTAGAACAAGAACGATCCAAACCTGAAACCCTGGTGAAAGTTAGAAAAAGGGCACGAGTGTCAGGCTCAGAGAAACACACAGGCGTAGAAAAAGAAAAAGAAAAAACCGTTGTTGTGGCGCTGCACTGCGCCTCCTGACACGAGCTGTCATAGAGGAGTGCTTGATTGATCATATGCCATTTATTTACACTCAATCCATCCAGCCCAGATAGCAGGTTTGAGCAACAGAGACATAAATGGAGAAAGTTCACTCTCACCCCGAGATGCCAGGGCAGGAACAAAAGCGACGACGAATACAGTTTAAGGGGGGAGAGGGTGAGGAGGGGGAGGGAGGTAGGGGGGGGAGGGAGAGGGGGAGGGGGGGGCACCAGTGGCTTCCTGACAGACAGAGCTCACCTGTCCTCAAAAGACAGCAGGATTCATCGACATTTGTCTGAGTCGCTGAGCATAATCCCCTAGGGGGACACGTCAGGCTTTGATACCGCATCGGTTTACTGTAGTGGTTGTCAGAGTGATGGGAGGAGGGAGCGGGGGGGGGAGGGGGGAGGAGGGAAGGGAAGGGAAGGTGAACAAAGAAAAGTCAGAGAAAGGGGCAGCTCGGACAGAGTTGACGACTGGTGAGTAGAAAGAGTCAGAGAGAAGAAGAAGAAAGCTATCGGGGCAAACGCGGGAGCAATATAGTGACAAGTCTTCGGGGTGGCTCATGTTGATCGATATTTTCGTGATATGATCGTGTTTTGCTCAAAGAGCATTTATTTATTTTTTCTGGAGTTTGATGTCTCACTTAATGCTCCCCGCCACTATTGGCTCTGTGATTTTTTTTTTTTCCCGAAGAATGTGACTAAAGGCATCTAATTTCCTCTCCCCTCCCGTCTAAATAGCTATCAGTCAAAGCGAAGGCGGCCTCTTGATGATGAAGAGCTCCTCGTCGGAGCGTCTCTCTGCCTGCCTCTCCTCACTGCCGGCCCTCCCCTGTCCTCCTTCCCTCCTTTCCTTCATATGCAGACTATGAACCCAACTCGCTGGTTGTCTTTGTTGTATTTAAGACGGCAGATTGTTATTTCTCAGCTCACCTTTTGAAAATGGCATAAAGAATGTGAGGAACGCACGCCCCCCCACGCCCCCCCCCCCCTCTCCCACCCCTCCCTTTACTTGTGCACTGTTAAAATCTTACGACTTTGCAGAGAAATGTAGGACTTTATTCACACATTTGATTCATCTGTTGGTTAATTTTAGTGGTTTTTTTTCTTTCAGTTTCTTGATGGCAGCTTTCCTGAAATGATGAAACGGTCCATAACCATGTTAGCACACATTACTTTTATATTGCATTTGTGGCTTTCTATGAAGTTTAGTTAAATTCACAAGATAGTCTGTATTTTCCCCTGTTTGTAGCATAGTCTATTTGTAGTTAATAGTTGTTCTTTCAGAGCACGATGACCTTGAAGTGTAAAATTCAACAGGCTTTTGTTCCATCCCCAGTTTTGACATTTGGAGATTCACTTTGGGCCGAGTAAGGGTCATCTCCGCATCGTTGTTGGTAGAAAGCCTGACTGCGATTGCTTTTTAACTGTTGTCAATGGATACAGGACGCAGGCAGCTTTTTAAAGTTTCACTCTTCAGCATTTACATGACTTAATGTTCAGGTGGAATTTGAAAGGCCACGAGAATCTGTTTATTAATCTTTATGACCGGGTTGATGAAGGACAGGAGGATGGATTTCATCTTCAAGTGAACGTCATTGGTTCGTGAAACCTTGGAAATTGTATTGCTGGTTTTTGCGTCAGTATTTTTCGTTGGTCATTTCTTTTTATTTGTGGGAAGGTACCGAAGCTCCCGGTCTGATTGGCACGATTCTCCACGAGGGTAAAGAGATGGTTCGCCCCCGGTCTGTATCTCCAAACTGGGGGCGTGTCTACCGCCCTCGTCTGTAGCTAATCCACCAACCAGGGAGAAGAACCTCACACAGCCCCACCTCAAAACACACAAACTATCCTTTTAAAGTCAAACACCACAGATCATTTGCTCATTGATACTTCTGAATGCCATTGTACTCTTACCACTTTAATCCTCAGCTAACCAGACATGTGTTCATGTTCAGTAACTGGTTTCTTTTACTTTAGTACTTGCACCCTCGAGCAAAGGTTCAGCATAGTTCAGCTCAGACTTGTTTTTATAGAACCATCTCTGCATTAAAAGAGTGCTAAATGTATCCATGAACTATTAACCAAGGGTAAATGTTAATGCTTTAAATGGTAATGTAGAAAATTAAAATAGCTTTTCAGAATGTATCTTTTACGACCCCATGATCATCAAATACTTTAGTAAATATAATTCTACATCAACAGCAGCCATACAGACTTGAAATTCCATTCATGACTCCAAAGCTAGCTCCATTTGGTATGTTTGAGTGGCCAGAATCAAAACAGACCGAATTAAAACATTAGTCACATAATTCTTTGGGAACAGCTGAAACTACGAAACAAAAGGAGCGCTCGATCTTTACTTAGAGACTGTTTTCATGTCTGGTGGAATATAAGAGTTTGTCTTAAATTGTAAGCAGTTAAAAAAATGTGCTTCGGGTGAAATATCAACTCTAAAACTGACAGGACAAGTAAAGTGGGCCCCGAGCGACGGATGACTATGGAGATCCAGCTTTTTATTGATAAGGTCGGCGTTTTTTAGTCGCGGCGCTTCAATTTGAGTTTTAGTGTTGGCTGGAGGCCAAAGAAAGATGAGCAACGTTGTGACATTGAGCGACTCTGACTCCTGTTGAAAGTTCCTCCCAAAGCCCGGCCTCCAGCTGTTACTCAACAGGTCTGAAGGTGAGAAGAGGCCACGCGCCAGACACGAAGCCACGCGGCTCCAGAGGCCTGTTTACTGCTTAATGGACTGTGGCCTCAAACGGGACAGTTAATTAAAGCAGAGCCTTGTTTGACCCCCTCCCCACCCCCCATCACCCCCCAACCCCCCCACCCCCCCTGTTGTTTGTGTCCGCGTGTGTCTTGAGTTCAAACCCACGCCCTCACAGAGAGGAGCAGAGAGGCACGTCGGCTCGGAGGCTCGCTGATAATCAGGAACCCGCCCCTTGTTTGGAGGGATTCCACCTCTTCTTCTCTCTGTCCCACGGCCGGGAGGTCTGACGGGGTAACGGCAACGCTCTGTGGATTAGGATGGTGTTTGATATGCAGCTCTCCAACCGAGAGATCTCACACACACACGCACGCACGCACGCACGCACGCACGCACGCACACTCACAGTCACACAATCAGCTGCACGCACAAACACACACACACACACACACAGGGTTTCTGCAGAAGAATCACTGTGGACACAAAATAATACAAAACACTACATTAGGGATCCTTAAAAAAAAAATGAAATAAAAATCTGAGGACACACACAGACGAGATCACACCGCTGTGATGGGCCATAATGAATCCGAGCTCTTGACAATGGAGCATCCTTGTGAGTTGATAATGGCAGCGAGACGCAGGATTACAAGATGGACTTTTGTGCTTTGGCTCCTTTGATCTCTGAATGTGTGTGAGCGCGTGTCTTCAGCTGTCGGCAATTTGTATCTGCTTTTATTTTTGCTTGTGTGGGAGTTTGCGAATAGTTATCACCTGGTGTTCCATTTTCAATCATCTTACAGTAAAACAGACTTATTATAGGAATCAGTGCTCATTAAAATGGAGACCTAAGGGAGTCCTGTGTGGACCATCTGCTGAAGTGTTGCAGGTCTTGGTCTCCATTTGATCTCTGTTACACCTTCTTTTATCCAGCCTCTGTGGAAATATCTCTTCTCTCGCTCGTTTCCATTCTTTTTTACTAATTATTATCTAAAATGAGATGCAGTCGGATTTTTAGGCATTTCCGTCGGCCACACATGATGTCACATAGGATTCTGGGAACTGTTGGGATCAGAGATCCAGGAACGATCAAAGGCGTGTGCGTGAGATTCCACTGGTTGCCAGTGGGGAGCAGTGGGGAGCAGTGAAGATGGGTCAATGCTCACGTTTTCCACACCGGCTCACGCTAACGTTTCATCTCTCCATTCCTCTCCCTCCGCTTCACCTCTCCTCCAGGGAGCCCAGCCGTCCGACCAGCCTGCTGCCCGCCGACTGGAGCTCGGGGCTGGCTCTGGGGAGGGAAGATGAGCCCTTACCGCCGGGGCTGGAGAGCCTTCCACTCCGGCTGATGCAGCAGGACTGCACTGCTGTCAAAACCCTGCTTTTAAGACTGAGACGGACACTGCAGGAGGTGGGACACGCACACGCACACGCACACGCACACGCACACGCACACGCACACGCACACACGCACACACGCCGGCTTCTTAACATGGGTTTATACTCAGATTAAGACGCTGTCGGTCACAAAGCACAAAAGTGGAGGCCAACATTCATTGTTATTCCTCTTGTGCCACACTGACAGACACTTCTTTGATCACGTTATAAATGCATTACATAGTTTTTAAACCAATAAGGGTTAGGGGTGAGCAAATAATATGCAGCAATTGGCTTTTGGAAAACAAAACAGTGCAGCGCTCCACCGACACATTCCTCACTCGCTGTTTTAATAAGCTCTATTTCAGCTCCATGAAATCATCTCAAAGTGGAGGCTTTTCCGCCTTTAAAAGGTCTCTGTAATCACTTTGTTTTGCAAATTTAATCAGATCCTACATTTGGTGGATGAAAACTGGGAGGCATATTTGAGCGTTTGCCATCATATTCTTCATCTGCACACACACACACACACACACACACACACACACACACACACACACACACTCTCGAGCTCCACACACTAATCCTCCTGTTTCAGAGTATCACTCTGCGCTTCAAAATGCTTGAGCCTGCTTAAAACTAAAGTTTTACCTCCGGCTATGAGGCCATCTCAGTGTGATAGCAGGGAAACCAGTAAAAATGATATCCACCCCATTATAGACGTGATTAGCTGTAATGGTCACTTTGTAAAGCACTGACACGTTGCAATAGCTGCACGAGGTTTAACTGTAAAAGCCAGGAACCCATATTGATGGCCCCGTGTAATCGGTCTAACTGCGGCACTACTTTATGCCAGAATGTAAACAGAACAATAATACTATTCCAGCTCTGAAACGTGGAGAAAATGTATATTTGATCATTTAGATCATCCGATTTTTTTTTTGAGAGACATAAAACTGCTCTCAATGTGATTCACGTGTTTTATTTGGGGTGATTGCAATTTGCAGAGCTCGACTGCGGGGCAGATACTCAGTCATCGTGGTAAAACATACAATCAACCGCTGGTTTCATAATCCAGCTTTAATTAGAGTTCACATCCGAACAGAATGATAATAACACTCTTTCGGGGAAATGGCTGAGGCCTAAACTCCTAAAGTTTTTCCAAAGTTGTGCAAGCACAGCTTCTACTGCACGAGTTCATGTTGGGTGATGCTTACTATATTGTGTCGCATATGTTTTGTTTTGGAATGAAAGTGGTCATATTCATACTAATACTACGATGTTTTTGAAAGTGTATGAAACATTTACACACCAAAGAGGGGTGTTCGTAATACCCGTCCTGCTTTGGAAGCTGACAGAACATCCATTAGCAATGTCTGGCTGCTGTTTCCTTGTCATCTACATGAGGGACTGACCCTTACCAAACACAGCAATATTATACAGACGCACTCTAACAAATACAAATACACGAAAAGACATATAAAAGGGTGAGCAGACCTTCCCTAATACCCCACTATTAGTACATCTGAACTAAGATCAAAGCCAGCTGTAAGGACCTCTCTGTGAATTACAGTCCACAGAGGCATGTGTATGACTTTCTCCCTCTCTCCTCACTTTTCATCTCTCTGTTTTCTCCTCCCAGGACAACTGTGAAAGAGACACGAGACACGGGATGATAAGATAATAATTAGTGGAGGGGGACATTAACTGGGGTGGTGACGGAGAGACTAAAAGTAGTGAGAGAGAGAGAGAGAGAGAGAGAGAGAGAGAGAGAAGACACAGCAGCAGAACATGAATATGAAAGAGAGGATACTTTGCCCTCCTTGCTCGCTCTATTGTGTCATTAACTTGCAAATTTTGTTACCAGCCATCAACGAATGTAATCTATTCTTCAGCTAGGGGCAGGGTGACTCTGCATGTCTGGACGCTTTGAGTTTTATTTGCTTGACCTTCTGGTATTGAGCCTCAATCTTCAGTTTTTTTTTCCTTTTTATTTACCTTAACTTATCTTAACTTTGTCTTCTCTCTAATGTCGTCCCAAACGCTGCTCGGCTGTACACGGCATGTCACACGTGACATGGTGCGGGTTACATTCCAGTCATCCTCAAAACGCCCGGAAAGGCAAAGGGATGCTCACAAAGAGGCAAACATTACAGTAATGACTCATACAGAGTAGTCGAACAGTTATGAAACCAGCGCTCAAGTCCAAACGTCCAATATTTATCTCATTATCTCTCTCTGTGCTGCTCTACAGCAGTCACTACTGTATCATTATTATGAAACAACACAATAAAAAAGTGCAAATTGCGAGGACTAAAGTGGATATTTACATGATATAAATCATTTATTATGCCTTAAGCTACACTCAGCATTATACTTTTTGATTAATTTTGTTGTAGAGTTTTGTTGCCACCTGAGACGCCAAACAAGAGAATAGTTTCGAATGCTTAAATGCTAAGTTCAGTCATGTTGACCAGCTTTATGGAAAAATAGGTCTAATGCAGCTCAACAGAAGACCTGGACGCCGTGAATAAGATGATGAAAAGGAACATAACAGGCTACTTCCTCATCTGCTGTCAAAAGGTTATGAAACTGAGAAGTTAAGATGCAAACCGACCCTAATGTCCCCAGTTAACGTTGCCTCTCTCTCTCTCTCTCTCTCTCTCTCTCTCTCTCTCTCTCTCCCTCTCCCTCTCTTTCCCACCATAACTGTGAGTGTGCACAAAGCATTGCGTATCATTACACAAGCCATGCATGACCGACAGGCCAGATAATACATCACACCATATCATTTCCTGTGTTTTGTTGTGCATCATATTAGTCAGATTAGCATATTTAAGGAAGCTGCCGCGGCTCCATCCGTCTTAAAATTAATTTCTCTCTCAGCAGTTTATCCTTTTGGCTGCGCGGAGGAAAGAATCCTCCAACGCCGCTGTCCATGTGTGCATTAATGTAGCCGAACACAACGATCCCCATTTGTCAATGTCAGCCATGGATTCTAGCGAATCTGTGACGGTCCTATTTTTTATATATTTTTTTTTACAGCATATTCTCGCAGTCTTTGTGGGCCTGGTTTTGCAATATCCACGCTCGCACCGGCGGGCCCCGTTAGCCCGCGTCCCCAAGGGCCCCTGTGTCCGTCCCAGTGACTCTTACCCCCGAGGCGGCTGCTCGCCTCGTGGCAGCAGCCGATTCTTGCTGCCTCCACCAAATTCTTTTTTCGGCGGCGTGGTTTGCGTAGTGTTGTTGTGACCATCCCTGTCAGTATGATAAAGCGGCGTCAAAAAAAGTGCTGTTGTTCATTGTATTGTCGTTTTAAGGCGGCGACATTACACCAGCTTTCTAAGAGATGCAGATCCTCCTGAGGCCCGGGGTTGAAAACACAAGGGAAAAAAAAAAACGTTGCAATACCCGAGTTGGTATTTCAAATGTAAAGCATTCGCCCTGTGTTTCCCAAAGAACTCACTAAATAGTGCGACAGTGTGTTGTTAATGGGGCCGCCTTCCGATAAAAACGTGAAATGTCAATGAGAGAGAGTGGGCATGAATGCACCTTGAGTTATTTGAAGGTTTTCATTTCTTGATTTAACTGATGTGGGAATGTGATTAAAGGCGTGTATGAAACTACAAAACCTGTTTTCCTTTCTTGGGCCATTCATCATCTTTAGACATTTAGCTTCTGGCTAGTGCAAGTCATTAAATCCAGGGCTCCCAGGCAGTTTCCCCCATTTTCAAATCTGAAAGGCTTTTTTACTGAACCACATCTAATTGTGGGGACAGTTGTGTGTTAAGGCCTGTGGGACAGGGGTGACCTTAAAGAGAATGTGTGTGTGTGTGTTGGAGGGAAAAGAGAGGGTGTTTTGGTGTCAGTGAGTGTGCGCCTGTCTCTCCACATGGGGAAAGGCATTGATCACCGGTGACACATTGAGGGCCTGACGCCACAGCGCACCTATAATTCTGATAGGGAGGTATGCTTCTTTAAAAGGTCAGCCAAACCAATAAACCATCAAGTTTATGCTGTGCAAAGATTTGGGCTCCGATGTATCTCGGAGCTACCTTCAAAACCTGGAACGAGGCCAAAAATGTGCAAAAAGCCCAAATCAAGATTTTTGCCTAAAAAGCACCTTTTTTTCTTTTTTTTTTTTTTTTTTTTACGGGTTATCTTAAGTATCGTCATCTCTCTCAAACAACAGAGGGGTGGGCTTGCATACCAATCTGCAAGGGAGCAGAAGAAAGAAAGAAAGAAAGAAAGGAGAGAAATATACCTTGTCAGAAAACAAATTGTGTGCAACATGGAGTTGGCTCATACCTCGCCGTGTTCCGTTTCACATCTCCATCATGTATCTTGTCATATCGCACTGCATGCAGCATTACATCACTATCAGCAGCCCTGCCCGAAGACATGACTTTATCCTCTCCAGGTTTACCATCTGTCCCATCATACGCCCTCACAGGTGACATTTAGACCAGCGCCTGCTCTCTTTTAAGGAGCGTGTGTGTGTGTGTGTGTGTGTGTGTGTGTGTGTGTGTGTGTGTGTGTGTGTGTGTGTGTTGGAGCCCCCTCTAGCTGCCCTTGCCCCCCCTGCCCACTAGACACCTGTGTCAAGGAGCAGATCCAAAACGTGTCTGATCCCAGCTGGCGTTAGAGAACACAGACGTTATGTAAGAAAGCAGGTGAAGAGTTACAACACGGAGTTGTGTTTATGGAGGCGATTGTCCTACATTTTTAAGAACCAAAAGTTGCTTCAACCGTAGATCAGCAGACTAGATGTAATGATGTCCTGCAGATATTCTGTAGAAAATGAATACTCCACTAAGTTTTAGGACGCTGCAAAGCAAATGAGTACCTATCTGGATAGAATTAGTCTATTATAGCCGCCTCTTTATTTTCTTATTGAATTAGTAGCCAGACTTCTATGGGTTATGTTTATTGCCAAATCCAATAGAAAGAAAATACTTGAGTTTGTTCCAGACAGACGAGTGTTAACTGAGACTGAAGTTGTAAAACTCATTCTGTGCACACCACCAGCAGCAGCACTCTCAATGTAAATCACACAGCTCATCTCGATGTTGTTTTTATATTGGTTCTTTTGCAGAGCACAGAGACGAGTCCCGCCAGCAGCCTCCAGTCTCTACCCATCAGCCCCTGCAGTGAGAAATCCCTTCCATTTAAGGTAACCTAACGCAGACCAGTTTATGTCGCTTCATGCGTTATGAAAGATACTGATATTTGTACGTTTGTGTTTGAGAGAAAGGGAGAGATGTTCAGTAAATGGCTTTAGCTAACTTTCAACCAGATATCATTGACTTCTGTTAACAAGTTTTGAGTGTAAACAACACCCACACTTAACCTCGGTGTCTCCCAAGGAAGAGAAATCTAAAATCGACTATGAAAGCTGGCGGGCATTGTGCTCGATTCTTGCCCCGAATTTGCCCCCCTGAATAATTTTGTTATTATACATATTGGTTTATTGGCTAAAACTGCAGTCTTGAGACATGCTCAATAAATAAACACGAACTAACTAATAAAAACTTTGAGAATTCTGCCGCAGAAGAGACACCATATTTTTCTCAATAGAAGTGCACAAAGGAACGCAGCCCTTCTCCCTGTTGTCGACATCGTCGGCAACATGGTTGTCTTGTTTGTGTAAACCGAAATGTAATTGTCAATGGACCGAAGGGACCGGGGGCCCGGTGCTCGGGTTCAGTGTGAGCAGCCACGTCGTGACAGGTCGATTGATCTGTACAGTGTGAGCATAAAAGCTGCAGGTTTCTGATTGTGCGGCGGAGCTGATTAAAGTGTCTAGTAAAATCGTCCCGGGCGTAAAATTTTACAGCAAAATACAGTTTATGCCATCAATGTGTTCTCGTGGAGCTCTGTTGCGTTGTCACTGTAGACCGGGCAACATTTACTCACACAATAATGTAATACATGGAGCCGGCTAGTTCAACTAAAAAGAACACAGCAGTCCATCTGTGCTTAAAAAAAAAGGAAAGAAGATAGAACGACATCCTCCTCTGATTCATGTGTCTCCTTCAGTTTTACCGTCATCACAAGAATTAACTCCCAACGAGATGAAATGGGAGGTAAGAGGAGCGAGGCAGGAGGGGAGAAGGAGAGGGAAAAATAAAGAGGAGAGTAGCAAAAAGAGAGGTGAGGATAAATTGAACGGGAGAGGGGCAAAGTGCTTTGCTTGCCTTGACAGGCCCCAGACACCCTCTGTCAACCTAGTCCATCAGAGCTGTGCTCCCCGATAAGATTTATTAATGCAGGGACTGGGTGTGTGTGTGTGTGTGTGTGTGTGTGTGTGTGCGTGCGCGCCTGCGTGTGTGCGTTTCAGGTTTACCAAGGGAGGACTTTTGTCAAGCTTTTCTCTGGGATTTAGTTGGGTGGCAGCAGAGTTCTCGTTAAACCATTAAAGGAGAGACGAGCAGTCGAGACGAGACTTTTCAACTCTGTGTTGCTTTCTTAAATCCCCCCCCCCATTCCTTCACATACATGGAGAGGTACAGTAAAAGCCCCTTAAAATGTAGTGGAGCAAAACACAACCACAAACTAAGGCCTCAGTACCTGACCCAGTACCAACAATATTAAGTGTGTGTGTGTGTGCAAATGCATTTATATCTGTACCAGTGTGTGTTTTAGGGCTACTTCCAGTATTTTTCGTTTTTAGTCTGCATGCATTTATTTGTGTGTGTGTGAGAGAGAGGGTGGATGGATGTTTGTGTGAATGCATGCCCTCTTTATTGACCTACATGGAGTATCAGTGGCAGCTGGATGATAAGGAAAAATTAAAAATGTAGGGTGGGACACAGCATGAAGACAGCAGCTCTGGCTTAAACTCCCACATGAAGGGACGGACGGACGACACAACACAGACGGACAGGCAGACGGACAGACGGACAGGCAGACGGACAGGCACAACAGGCAGACAGGCAGACAGGCAGACAGGCAGACAGGCAGGGGAGGTGGACAACTGGAGTAGTTTAAACGGGAGATGTTAGGAAATAAATGGGCAAATGTCTGATTAAACAGTCCACAACAGAAGTACACAGACTTCTAATCAGTAGTCAATATGTTTGGATTGCTCTGCCTGTGGATGAGGCTCACAGACTTCATGTGTACAGGTCCATCACAACTCCACAGTAGGTTTTGAAGGTTGACAGACTTCGTGTGAAAGGTATTGCAGTCATATAAACTGGTTTGAAAGGAGCATGACGATGACGCATCATTGATGTTCGGAACACATAGAATATGGTGTCTGGAAAAAAGATTTTCTAAGAGCAAGGTTCACTTAGTTAGCTTCATCTGGGGCTTTCGGTCGTAACTTGTATGGACAGAATGTTTCAACATTTTAAAAGATACTGAAACTCGCTCGCGGTAAAGGAAAATGTGAAGTTTTTTTTTTTTTTGTTGATTCTTCACTTCATTGTTATTACTTATTAAGAAAGTTTTGCACCAGATGATTAACATGTTTGTTTGCCAAACCTTTTATTGAAGAAAAAACACCAGCTGGCGACTAAGTGTGAAGAAAAACGTGACAAAATTCTTGTCATGGACGGTGATTTTTTTTCTTCTTTTTTTTCTCCCTCTTCTGATTAACAATGAAGCATTCATCTTAAATATCCTGAGTGTCTCCTCACCTAACTGGGAGTTGACTGAGGGAGTCGCAGCGGCATGGAGGTTGATATAAGAAGCGAGGAGAAAACAGCGAGAGCTGAAGGAATTGAGGTTAGGCAGGATATCGAAACAGGTAGTGTGTGAGTGTGTGTGTATATCCATATATATATATATTTGAATGAGTAAGAAGGTGGCAGGCAAAAGCTAACCCTGTAAACGGAGCTGGAGGCAAAGAAAAGAATCAACAAAACCTCGCAGATGGCATATTAGGAGAATAGGAGGAAATGGTTGCAATGCTGAGAATAGGACATTGTTCTACTTCACTATGAGATAGAGTGAGGGGATGAGGGAGAAAGGCTTCGGGGGAGGGGGGGGGGGGGCTGCTATCTGTGAGGTGCATACAAAGGGAACGCATTCAATTCGAAGACATTAAGTTAGATAACTCTGTAAAATAGGAGAAAATGAATACGGGAGTGCACGAGATGGCGGCGAGAGAGGGAAAACCGAGGGAAGAGTGTGAGGAGGAGTGTGAGGAGGAGTGTGGTGGAGAGAGTGGGACAGGGAGGGGGAAGAAGAAGAAAAAGAGGGTTTTTGAGGGAGGGGAGAGGAGAATTTGTCCTGGCACTCCAGAAAGCGACTCTGCGGGTGTAAAAATAATCTACGGTAGCCACCTGAGAGGCTGCAGTGTCACAGTGCGCCCCAGTTTCATTCAGACCCAATGCATATGACATGGTTTTTACCAGATTCTGTCCCAGTTAAAGTGTTGTACTGTATTTTAGAAGACTGAAGTAAAAAAATCGCACACGAGTGAGGTGCATTCAGAGCACCAGCGTGTTTAAAAAGCTAAAAAAAAAAAAGCATAAAAAAGTCTACGACAGCGACTTTTGTGCCTCCGTAATTAATTGACATTTGTGTACAGTCACCTTTGTGTCAGCAGACACGAGGAACTTCTTTTTTTAGTGGAACATTTATCATTGTGTCACATGCTGCATAATTAGAAATTAATAATGTATAATTATAATGACTTCAAGTTTATAATTATACACCGTTCCCCACACCAAGGCCACAGCATGAGAGGGTTAAAAAGACACACGCGTGCAGGAAAACCTTCTGAAGATGGAGGTTTCGGGAGGACACACACTCGATACACAGAAAACAGTGTGTCATAAACACACATCGTCACACGCATGTATTAAACTAAATAAGATGTGGGCTGACTCTCATACTAACTGTGAGGATGGCAAACTGGAGTGTATTAATGTGTGAAAGAGAGTGAGAGCTTCTCAGGATGTACTGTCCTGACTTTCATATTTTCTGTTAGATTCATGTTTCTCCATATTAATAGTGACATTTCAAATGATTCATTACGCACAATGCGACCTGAACAGCAACATAGGTCATTTTTCCAAAACGACACATATTACTGTTGGAGAGTATTAGCGACAGGTGCATGTTGGGGAACGGTTACAGATTTAAACAGGTGGATAACATTATTCATAGAAACTGAGACAAAAATACTTGGTTGGGTTTGGGAAAAGATCGTGGTTGTGGTTAAAATAAGTACGTTTGGTTACATAAGTTTGGCGACGTCAGTGAAATAAGTAACGTATGTGTTAAGTTAGTTAAGTACATTATGTAAGTTAGCTGACATACGTAAGTTGAAATAAGTCAACTTTGTGTATTTTGTTGCTCTTTATGCTGTTATAATGTCACCTGAGGTCCGCCTTCGCTCCGGTCATAATCACTATGGCCGCTTCTTGACTAGGACGCTCTGTCACGACACCAACGTCTTAAAAAGTCACTTCAGTCTGGGGCCAGTCACACGTAGACAAGTCAGACTGATCTACTGCGGCTTTGCCACTGTTGTTTAAGAAGGAAGACCAAAAGATTTCCGGTTATCTACCGTTACCCCGGGCTGCCTCAACACTAAACAGCTGTGTTTTTAAAGTAAACAATCCATGACACCTGCTGGAAAGAGCTAAAACAGACTTATGGAGAAGCAATAACTCCAGAAAGAGATTTATAAGACCGCACAAAAAGCCCGTCTTTACGGCAGTTTAAATGGCTGCAGTTGAGCGGAGCAGCTTAAAAGGCTGTGCTTTTCACTGTCCAAAGAGTCTTAATTCAATCAGAACAAATAGACAATTAATCCTAGTTAAAACACTCCAGAATTATATCTGAAGTGTCACTCTTTGTTCGATCTAAGCCAAAGCTTAAGCCCATCTTTGTGCTTCTGGTCCTCAAAAATGTCATATTTTATAATTATTGATGCGTCTGTGGGTTCCCGTCTCGCCAACATGTAATACAGTAGAAATAGAGTATGTCACTGCATTTAATTAGGCTACTTATTTATAACATTTATGCTATATTTAATGTGTCTCGGGGACAATTCCAGCTCAGTGACTCTCGCTATATTTTAGCAGGTGACATCTCTCTTCCAACTCAAACAGCTTTAGGTTACATAACCGGTTTGACAGGTTGCCTCAGTGCGTCTGAGCGAGGTGTCAGCTGTACTGCCTCTCGAGGTGTTCGGGACAGATAGAGAACCTACAGCACCACATGACTGCTGCTCCCCAGAACCAACAGTTAAAGCATCACAGCGCACCGTATGTAGCGTGTATGTACCGTATGTAGTGTGTATGTACCGTACGTGTATGTAGCATGTATGTACCGTATGTAGCGTGTATGTACCGTACATGTATGTACCGTATGTAGCGTGTATGTACCGTACGTGTATGTAGCGTGTATCTACCGTATGTAGCGTGTATGTACCGTACATGTATGTACCGTATGTAGCGTGTATGTACCGTACATATATGTACCGTATGTAGCGTGTATGTACCGTACGTGTATGTACCGTACATATATGTACCGTATGTAGCGTGTATGTACCGTATGTAGCGTGTATGTACCGTACATGTATGTACCGTATGTAGCGTGTATGTACCGTATGTAGCGTGTATGTAGCGTGTATGTACCGTACATGTATGTACCGTATGTAGCGTGTATGTACCGTACGTGTATGTACCGTATGTAGCGTGTATGTACCGTACGTGTATGTACCGTATGTAGCGTGTATGTACCGTATGTAGCGTGTATGTACCGTACGTGTCCGGGGATGTGTTAGAGCCGGTCCTCCTTCAATCAGAGGAGGATCGGAGGAGGTTCGGTCCCCGGCTCCACTAGTCCATGTTGATGTGTCCTCGGGAAAGACACTTAACTCCTAACTGCTCCCGTAGCTGTGCCTGCGGTGTGTGACTGGGTGGATGATGACATGTAGTGTAAAGAGTGCTTTGAGTGGTCGGAAGACGAGAAAAGCGCGATACAAGTGATATGGTATGATTTAACCAGTCATAGTCTACTAATGGGGTCTCATTTATAAAAATTTTCCGTATGGACAAAGGAGGAAATACACGTACGATTAATACAAATATTCTGATTAATAAAACCTTGCGTACGCCTGCCAGTGTGCACTTTCCTTTTATACATCCCAAAATCTCAAAACAACCTGTAAATGTGCGCAGCTGGTTCAGCCTCACATCCACGCCCTCTACACGCCCACATTCAACCATAAATGGTCAATGCAAAGCACCTTATAAGGTCAATGCATAGACATGAGCCTGCTGGTCAATGGTTCTTGATGGGGAACCACTTCAACTACCGAGAGGAAGACGAAGAAAAGGATTTTTTCTTCTTTTTTTTTTACACAAAAATCAAAGTGCCTGTGGATGAGGTGATCTCTGAACGCTCGTTCCCTCCTGATTCTTCCATTTACGCAGTCCTAACAGTTCCAGTGCTTCCATTCGTGAAGCACTACACATCACGAGTGTCACCGTAGTATTGATGTTTACAGCAATCAGACTGATCGCGAGGATCAGTGTAGCCACCGTTCTGGCTATTATTTAAAAAGGGCAGTTTGATAGGTGACCACTATTTACTTATTCATGCATTCAGACTGATGATGAGGATATAGGTCGATACTGCGAGAGCTGTCACTGGTTTTATTTCCACACTTTGCTAATTTATACAATCTTTACGTGCAGGTGGTGGAGATTTACCCAGTGAGGTGACTGGAGAAGGCAGAGCGCACTGGAGTCCCCATGGTGACTCCAGTGTTCTACCGTGTAACACATACCGTGTTCACTGCAGCGATTTTACGCACAAAAACTATATTAAGATCGTACTTGGTGATATATGAACGGTATTAGAAGATTACAAAAAACATATTGACGCTCTTTTCTGCGGTTCTTTAACACTGTTTGACATAATCTTACGGACGATGATAATTTCATCCGCTGCTCGTTCGGCCCTCTCCTCTGCGGTGAGGAGAGCAGACAGCGCTAATGAGATATTGAGCGGAATTTGATTTGAGGTTTGAGTTGGTTTATATATTTCACAATAGAAATGTGCTTATGGTTATGGCTCACTAGTACAAGCACAAATAACGCCGCTGGTTTGACTGTTTATGATGAAAGAGGATCTATAAGTGCAAAATAAGGTGTGATATGAAGTGCAATTAAAGGCAAAGTGAGAGGCATCATTATACCTCTAATGATGCGCCTCACGTTTCATTTCTCCAGTCTGGCTTCAGTTCACCACCTCACCATCTGCGTCGTCTCCGAGACGTTCGTACGTGTGGGTCACGGTTCCGTAAACGTGCGCTCATTCTCGTCACAACTTTTGCGTGCGGAAGGCCTCGCTTTGTGCATACGCAAGGCTTCTAAATGAGACCCCTGGTCTTTAAAGTCTACTGACAGCAGAGCAAATTGATAAAGACAGCTGACAAAGGTCACAGGTTTTAATTGTACATTCTTGAAGGCATGAAACTGTATCTGTATGTGCAAATGACACTTTTCTTTTTTTTTTTATCACCTCTCTTTTTTTTACACTTAAGCTGCTTCGCTTGCCCTCTTCTGTCAGCGTTAGCATGAATAGTATGCTATTAAAGTCATAATTATAGACAGGCAGGCAGTATACAGTATAAGCACAGACCTCAAGTAGACAGAAATAAAGGATAAAGACATGGACAGATATGTCATACCATGAGGAGGGCTACTTAATGAAGGGTCAGTGTGCACATGTATGTGTATGATTTACATTTTTTTTTACTGTACTCAGTTGTGCTCTCGTTCCATGAAAGATATTTCGTACACCACTTCATACTTCATGTTGTGCACTATTTTGGCAGTAAGTATAGAACATGTTTAAAGTGCTTAAGCAATTTGTATCAACAGAAAAAGTCACAAAAAGCTGGTGAAGTGCCAAGGAGTCATTACTTTGTGGTTTGTTCTGTCTGTGGTTGCTGGGTCAAACCACCATGCTCTCAGTTTTCTTTCTCTTGTTTTTCAAGCTCTGAGTTGCTCCTCAATTTCTCTTCTGCGTAGCATTTTGGGACAATAGGGTCCATCAACACCAAAATTAAGCACTTTTAGTATGCAGGCTGGCATTTCCCAAAAGACTATATACTCAAAATATTATCAATACATGTATATATTTATGTATACCTACAGTTCATGTGAGATTCTCTTGGACTCTGTACCACTAGTCGAATGGGTTTTCTTTTAGGCAAGGCAAGGCAAGTTTATTTGTATAGCACATTTCAACAACAAGGCAATTTAAAGTGCTTCACATAAAACCATTAAGCATCAAAACATAATGCAAAAGAAAAGAAGATTTAAAAACAATTAAGAACATTCATTTAAACATTAAAAACAACGTTCAAAACAGTCAGTAAAACATTAAAAAGCTAAAAAAATAGAATAAAAGTTGCAGTGCAGTTTAAGAAATAAAATACAGTAGTGAGATGCAGAAATTGATTAAGATCCTTGAATCTGGTTCAATTAAAGGCAACAGCAAACAGAAGAGTCTTCTATCTGGATTTAAAGGAGTTTAGGGTCTCAGCAGAACTGCAGCTTTCAGGGACCTTGTTCCAGATATGTGGAGCAGAAAAACTGAACGCTGCTTCTCCATGTTTAGTTCTGACTCTTGGAACAGAAAGTAGACCGGTCCCAGACGACCTCAGGGGTCGGGATGGTTCATAAGGTAGCAGCATATCAAAAATGTATGTAGGCCCTAAAGCATTCAGTGCTTTATAAACCAACAGCAGGATTTTAAAGTCAATTCTTTGTTGGACAGGAAGCCAGTGCAAAGACCTCAGAACTGGAGTGATGTGATCCAATTTCTTGGTCTTAGTGAGGACTCGAGCTGCAGCTTTCTGACTGACTTTTTACAGAGACCTGTAAACACACCGTTACAGTAGTCCAGTCTACTGAAGATAAATGCGTGGACAAGTTTTTCCAAATCCTGTTGAGACATCAGTCCTCTAATCCTTGCTATATTCTTCAGGTGATAGTAGGCTGATTTTGTAATTGTCTTGGTATGGCTGTTCAGGTTGAGGTCTGAATCCATAACTACACCTAGGTTTCTGGCTTGGTTTGTGGTTTTTAACATCAGTGATTGAAGCTGAGCGCTGACTTTCAATCGTTCATCCTTGCTACCAAAAACAATTACTTCTGTTTTATCTTTATTTAATTGAAGGAAATTCTGGCACATCCAGTTGTTGATTTGTTCAATGCATTTACCCAGCCCTTGTATGGGATTATGGTCCCCTGGTGATATAGTTATGTAGATTTGTGTGTCGCCTGCATAATTATGATAACACACTTTCTTGTTTTCCATAATCTGAGCCAGTGGAAGCATGTAGATGTTGAACAGAAGAGGCCCCAGTATTGAACCTTGGGGAACACCACATGTCACCATAGTCAGCTCTGATGTGTAATTAGCTACAGACACAAAGTATTCTCGGCCCTTCAAGCAGGATTCAAACCAGTTAAGTGCTGCGCCAGAGAGTCCTACCCAGACCTTTAGTCTGTCTTGTAGTATGTCATGGTCGACCGTGTCGAATGCAGCACTGAGATCCAGTAATACTAAGACTGAGATTCTGCCACTGTCTGTGTTTAAGTGGATGTCGTTGAAAACCTTAACAAGAGCAGTTTCAGTACTGTGGTGCTGTCGAAAGCCGGACTGAAAGACATCAAAACAGTTATTTACGGCTAAGAAGTTGTTCAGCTGTTGAAAAAACACTTTTTCTATTATTTTACTTAACAATGGGAGGTTTGATATTGGCCTATACTTTTTCATTATTGCGGGGTCTAAACTAGCCTTCTTTAGGAGTGGTTTAATAACTGCAGTTTTTAGGGCTTGTGGGAAAACACCTGAGCGAAGGGAGGTGTTTACAATTTGTAGAAGATCAGTGGTCATGCAGTGTGAAATATTTTTGAAAAAGTGTGTCGGTAGAATATCTAAGCAGCAGGACTTCAGACTTAGAATTGTTATCCGTTAGTCCGGCTACATGTCCAACTAAAGGTGACACTTTTGAGTTAAGAAGTGGAAAGTTATGGATAGGTGTAAAGAGAACAAAGAAAACCATTTGATCATGCTGTTATTTCTCACACCTCTTTACCCAAATTCAAGAAATAGGCAATTTGTTAAACAAACTGGATGAAGAGGGGTGTTATAATAATAATAAACAACACATTTTCTCAAATGTGTCTTTCTCCAAAAAAAAAAAATAGTTAACAAATTGAATAATTTCTGCTAACAAGGGGAATGCAATTCATCTCCATACCCTCTTCAACTCGCTGCTGATTGCAACCATAGAGTGGCCTCAACCTTTTATACAAAATCACATAAAGTGGATGCACTCCAGCGATTTTGATCACATTTATCCCCACCGAGGCTATTCCAATCACATTAGAAATAAATTCGCATGCCCCGCTTTCCCTCCACAGCCCTTTTCCATTCAATTCTGCCTTGAACAATTGGTTGGAACGCCACCTGATGGGTGACTAAATGCACATTGTGGCGCTTCTTTTTTAGCAAGCGGGGTAAAGTTTCTCATTTTTGTTTCACGTTTGTTAATGTTTTTCTTTTGTCAATGAACGTCGTGGGATAGGACATGGTAGGTTTGCTCAGCAATGGGTGTTTGAGCGACAACAAAGTAAGGCCATTACACTTTTTTAATTGTACGTCATCCCATTGAGGTCATATGAGCATGAGTCCATTGGCATTTAAATCTGCGTGGCCTAGTTGAGGTACATTATCTCTCTCTCGTTATGATCCTTCTGTGTTCCTCTCACAGGTTCTACCCATCTCCTCCTCTGACTTTCTGTTTATACTCTTACGGTCTCGTCTGGCCTGTAAACAAACCATGCAAGTCATTCCACATGGATTTATTCATAAGCCTGTTCTGAACATTTGAGACACAACTACTGATATATATGCAGTGTCATGCGCGCACACACACACACACACACACACACACACACACACACACACACACACACACACACACTGTGCGGTTGTAGCCAGACAGCTCATTTAGAGCAGCCTTTAGTCCTATCCGGGTGAGATTAATTTAAGAGACTGACTAATGTAGTAATTGTCACAGCATGTTAGTGGTTTTCAGTCCCATCCGAATCTCATGTTGGTAATTTTGGTGCTGTGCTTTGGCAAGAGGAAAAAAAACACATCCTTGTCATCTATAAATACTGGTACCTCTCCTGTAAACCCAGTTACAGAGTCCATTCACATTCACTACCGCTGTGTTTTGTTTTTGTTAATTGTTTTTCTATTTCCGAGAGGGAAATGCTTTCTTTTTTAGGTTTTTATCACCAATGAGGCACTTAGCGAAGCTTTTAGCTTTGTCCTCCTTGACCATTATCTTTTGTCTATGGAAAGCCCTCACACAGACCTCTACATCAATTAGACCTGTAAAACCAGGGAGCCAGTAAAACAAAACCCATCAACACTTTTTGAGACACACACACACACACACACACACACACACACACACAAAATCAGAAACACTGGTGCTGCCAAATGTTTCTTTAACTTTCTGAAACAGGCACTCTGAGTCCAGTGCAGCTCACTTCACGCTGTTTTTAGCCAAGTGTGCAGAGGTGAGAAAGTAAGATGGGTTTTACAGGGTAGTGCAGGTCCTGAAAAGGCAAGGCAAGTTTATCTGTTTGGCTACTTTCAACAGTGAGGGACTTCTAAGTGTGTGACATAAAACATAAATAAGTCTTTAAAAGCATTGAAGTCTCAGGCCTTAGAAGGTATTCAAAAGTTTTAAATTTAAGTTCATTAATGTCAGTTATAAAATGTTTTGTGTTAGATTGTGGGCTGTTGGGAGACGTTACACACCTATAACCTAGAAGTGGGATTGTTGTGACAGTCGTTTGTGCCTGCGGGGGGCTGTTCAGTCTCTACCAACACAGACAGAATATTTTCCTTTCATGGACTGAATTCCCTTTTTAACAATGAATGAAGAATCTGAAGGCCGTCCATCATCTTGATGTACTGCAGGCCTAGGAAGCGCGTCTGTGACCACAACGGGTCACAGCGTGGTGCTGGTGGCTGGGTCTGATCCACTTTGATTGTTTCCCACATACAGAGCCAGGGCTGTGTGTGAACACCGCTCACTAAACGGATAGCCAGTGGACCGTCAGGATAGAGCCGCTGAATTTGTATCCTGGATCATGGATTCCGACTTTAAATATGTCGTCATCTTATTATATTTTATTATAGTTTAAAAATTGAACTTAAAATGACGGGTAATAATAGATTACGACGGAGAGAAAGTCTAATGAGCCGGATTTTGTATTAATGCAGCCGAAGCACACTCTTCATCCTGCTGCGGCCTGTGTGTGTGTGTGTGTGTGTGTGTGTGTGTGTGTGTGTGTGTGTGTGTGTGTGCATCGTGTGTCGTGTGTGTGTGTGGCTCGGCTCGGTCAAACTGACACACTGATAGCAGCACACAGCATACACACTGAAACACATAAAAACACCCAGCTTGCTTACTGGCCCCGACGTGGGGCTCACAGACCCCGACGTGGGGCCCAGAGACCTCGATGTGGGGCCCAGACACCCCGACGTGGGGCCCAGAGACCCCGACGTGGGGCCCAGATGCCCCGATGTGTTGGGCCCAGAGGCCCCGACGTTGGGTCCAGAGGCCCCGACGTGGGGCCCAGAGACCCCGACGTGTTGGGCCCAGAGGCCCCGACGTGTTGGGTCCAGAGACCCCGACGTGGGGCCCAGAGGCCCCGACGTGTTGGACAGTTCCTGCATGTACACCTTTTAAATCAATGAATCATTTCTAATTGGTTAATCCATCAATCCATTTCATCTGGGCCCAGGTGTTTTTCAGTAATTTAATTGAATCCTTTCAATTTATTTTTTACATGCTGCTGGCTAAATTGCAATCCATGTGGCGTTATTTAGTTAAATGCTAAATGTGTTAAAAAAGTAAACGTGTTAAAAATTTTACTCGGGTGAACCCTGCAGAAACCCTGTTTTGGCTTTTTTTTAAATTTTATTTCCTCACAGTTATTTATCCATTTAGGGTCATCACAGCGGTCACAATTTAACACACGAGTTACGTTTGCACATTTCCGACCAGCGACGTGACTCGAGGATCGGACCAGCAGGCTGTGTTTGCATCAGAGAGGTCGTTTAAAGGACGTCGTTGTAGCTCTCCGGTTCCCCGTGGTCTCCCTCTGACTCTCTGTCTGTCCTTTAGCTAGATGGCTCCCCACGGTCTCCGACCATCATGCTCAGCCCCGGGCCCTCTCTGTCCTCTCCTCCTCTCTATCACTGTCCCCCTTTCTTCCCCGTCTCCGCCTCATTCTCCTCCTGTTATCTTGCCCCCTTCTTTTTATGTCCTTGAAGAGGTAATGACCGTCTGACTGTCATCTGCTCCGTCTCTCGCTCTGTTATTGCTTTGCTCTCACCCCGGTCTGTTCTTCTCCCCGTCCACGTCTTAGCTACCTGTCACCTTCAGAATATTTTTAATCATAACTGCTAGGTCTGGAGCCCAGTTTTCTGGACCCCCCCATGAGTCATTTTGTAGCCTGAGATCTTCTGGCAGCCTCCTCTTGGCTGTTGGACGGTCACATAACTGGACTTTAGAAAACCCTGCTGTTGGAAATCAGCTCGGCAGACTTTACATTTCTCTGTTTTCCCTTCAGCAACTTTACAACACGAGTCCTGTCACATCATTTTACTTGGGGGAACTCAATTTGTGCGTCGGATGAATGAGACTCGAATAACAATTGCTGCGCAAATATAGTCATAAACATGATGCATCATAAACACCAAACACATTTTAATGTGACGTAATGCCATTTTTAGAATTATTTATAACCACCTCTTTTCTTTTTTGTTTGTTGTTGCTATGAAGCACTTTGTAACCGTTGTTTTGAAAGGTGCCATAAGAATAAAGTTATTTTTATTAGTATTATTACTCTCCTCCCTCTCCGGTCCTCTGTCCCGGTCGCTGCTCTCCATCTTCCCCACAGTAATGTCCCCTGACAACACAAGGTCGTATCAAAGTGCTATGTGCTCTGGGAGGGGGGTGTGTGTGTGTGTGTGTGTGTGTGGGGGGCGCGCCACAGGACACGCCAAGTTTATCACAGACACGTAGAGAGGAGAGAAGATCACAATGCCTGCTGCATGCATGACAACTTTATTACACACACACACACACACTAGCGAGAGCAGCAACAAAACACGCTCATAAATGCACATAAAACACTTGCAAACACACGTAAACTTTTATGGAGACGGTCAGAAATTCACATGCACACACACACACACACACACACACACGCACACACACACCTACCGTGTGTATGTTGTCATCCTCTTAGGCTCTATGTATTGCTTTTGCGGGAATATGGCCCCCCGAGATAAATCATGGCTGTCTGCAGTGTCCTAAGTAATGTGGTGTCTTGTTGCTTGTGTTCAGGACCCCGGCAGAGAGGAGGCCTTGCTGCAACAGCTGAGGGAGAAAGACGACCTGATTCTCAGACTCCACAATGAACTGGTGAGCTTCGTGTTGAAATGGGAACGCAGGACGAGACAATCGTCAGCATTTCTCTCGATATCTGATCACCAAAATCTACTTTTTGTTCAAAATGTCTTTTGGTGACAAGTCGGTGTGAAGAGTACTTAGCGTCTCGCATGAGAGAACAAGTTGACCAGACAAAATAAAATGATTGTGTGTTCATTTTGGACTCAAACTAAGAATGCCAAAAAAAAGCTTTTAATTTATCGTCGGTAGTTTTAAAGTTCATAGTTATGTCATATAAAATAAAGCTTTTACTGAACCAGAATTCTCAAAGGATTTTCACACAAACTTCCACACACACACACACACACACACACACACACACACACACACACACACACACACACACACACACACACACACACACACACACATAGTGTTAGATAGCAGCTGCCAGACAGAATATTGTTCAGATGATGGTTGTTCAGCGATAGGTACACATGATAAAAATATTAACGGATCCAATAAATCAAAATGTTTATGCATAATACGTTAGAGTCGTGTACCTAATAAGAAAAGCAACTCATATGGTCTCAGACATTGATATATGGAAGGTTTGCTCATCTCATTTTATCTCCATCTCGGCTTCTTTCTCTGGCTCCCTGTTTTTCGAAACTTTGAAATTAATAATTAAAGTAGCTTGAATGTTTTTGAATTATTTGTTTTACGGGTATGAATTAAAGACTAATTGCCTTTGAAGCACCATTTTTCATTCCCTTTCAAACATTTCAAAGAACTGGAAAGTTTAACTTTTCAATTTGCCGAACAGCGTTGTCAGTTTTCCTTCTTTCTCGTGGCGTTCTGCTGTGTGAGGCGACATACAGCAGGGGGCGACGTGACAGGAAAGACTGATCAGACAGGGAGAGGAAATGAATGTGGGAGGGGTTTCACAGTGGGCTTGAAGTCACGGCATCGATATCGCATGGTGTGGCACCAGAGAGCCCATATTTCCCATCTTTGCTAATGTAAACCGCTTGTTCCCACCAATTTAATGTAATAGCAGAATTGTGATTGGGACCTCAGTCGAGCCAAGAGAGAAGTATAATGTTTTCACAAATCTGCCCCTGGAGACGAGGATGGGAAGAATGGATTGGATATTTGATAATACAAAATCATACTCATGAAAATGTGGATTTAAACGCGGAATATATTGTGTCGTCTTTGTTTCTCCCCCCCCCCCCGCCCACCCGCCCCTTTTGGAAGCTCGGTGTTGGATCATCTGCGAACAAATTCTCCACACGGCAACGCGTTTCATCATTTGTCATTTGCACATCCATAATTTGTCACCTGTTCCGTCAAAGCAGTGTAATGCAGACATTATGCCAGGCCTTAGCAGGATGACGTGCCAGCGTTATGGCGCCATCGTGAGAGATGCCAGTCCAACCCACTGACTTGAGTCTCATTTGGCATCTGTTTGTTTGATGACTCTCTGGCAATTGTTTTTCTCATTTTTCTCCCTCATCAGCACCTCTCTCCTCTCTCTCCTCTCTCCTCTCTCCTCTCCTCTCTCTCCTCTCTCCTCTCTCCTCTCTCCTCTCTCTCCTCTCTCCTCTCTCCTCTCCCTTCTCTCTCCTCTCCTTTCTCTCCTCTCTCCTCTCTCATCTCTCTCTCCCCTTTCTCCTCTCTCCTCTCTCTCATCTCTCTCTCCTCTCTCCTCTCTCTCCTCTCTCTCATCTCTCTCTCCTCTCTCTCATCTCTCTCTCCTCTCTCTCCTCTCTCTCCTCTCTCCTCTATCCTCTCTCTCCTCCCTTCTCTCTCCTCTCCCTCCTCTCCTCTCTCTCCTCTCTCCTCTCCCATCTCTCTCTCCTCTCTCCTCTCTCCTCTCCCTTCTCTCTCCTCTCTCCTCTCTCCTCTCTCCTCTCCCTCCTCTCCTCTCTCTCCTCTCTCCTCTCTCATCTATCTCTCCTCTGTCCTCTCCCTTCTCTCTCCTCTCTCCTCTCTCCTTTCCCTCCTCTCTCATCCCTCTCTCCTCTCCCTTCTCTCTCCTCTCTCTCCTCTCTCCTCTCTCCTCTCCCTCCTCTCTTATCTCTCTCCTCTCTCCTCTCCCTTCTCTCTCCTCTCTTTCCTCTCTCCTCTCTCTCCTCTCTCCTCTCTCCTCTCCCTTCTCTCTCCTCTCTCTCCTCTCTCCTCTCCCTCCTCTCTTATCTCTCTCTCCTCTCTCCTCTCCCTTCTCTCTCCTCTCTCTCCTCTCTCTCCTCTCTCCTCTCCCTCCTCTCTCTCCTCTCTCCTCTCTCTCCTCTCTCCTCTCCCTCCTCTCTCCTCTCTCTTCTCCCTCCTCTCTCCTCTCTCCTCTCCCTCCTCTCTCCTCTCTCCTCTCTCTCCTCGCTCTCCTCTCTCTGTACGGGCTGTGTCAGCACTGCGTGCGCTTAATGTGGAGCTAAAGCTAGCGTAGGTAACTTATTTTTTGTGATATTTGTCACAATTCACATTGCATCCCGACAGTAATTGGTAAATCAAATGCTCTGGCAAAAAAAAAAAAAGGAGACAAAAATACAGTCTCTGGGGCTGTCGCAGGCCCGTAATAAGCCCCTAAAATGATTTTGCCTTCATGAAACGATCTGACGGCCAACCATCCTTTCTAACTAAATGGCCACTCAGACGGCTACATGCACGGGTACGTGTGTGTAGCCACCACAGACACAGCTGTGTCTGCTACATGCACGGGTACGTGTGTGTAGCCGCCACAGACACAGCTGTGTCTGCTACATGCACGGGTACGTGTGTGTAGCCGCCACAGACACAGCTGTGTCTGCTACATGCACGGGTACGTGTGTGTAGCCGTCACAGACACAGCTGTGTCTGGAGTTACTTACTGCTCAGACCTTGAGCGCTCTCCTCGTACAGAACCCACTCCACAAAGGAGCCGCATTCAGACCGATTAACAGTTCATGTAACCATCATTTCTCCCCCTGACAGGCAATGTACCATACTGTACACTCACACTAAAACACCCTTTTAATTGCAGTCAATAATTAGCTAGTTTCCATGCAGCGACCTATAATGCGTTTTACATTTATTTATAACACCATTTCACATGGACTACTCTAAATTAGCTGATTAGAAGTTATAGAAGAAATGTTATCTTTTTTTAATTTTTTGTATGACAGTATTTCACCGTGGCAGTCCTTAGTAGCGCAGGATGATTAATTTGTCTGGAGGCTGCTACAGGATATATATTATAGTTGAGATAAAGATTTAAGATTAGCAAAATATTATAGTGAAGTTGTCAAGAGATTATTAACCAGAATACATTTCACCTTCATACAAACTGCATCAATGCCTCAATAATGAAGCTAAAGTTAAAGTAACTCCTCTATCTATGACAATGTCAAACTACTGAGCAACACAAACATTTGAAGTTGAAGTAGCCAATTTAAGGGATAAAGCTGGTGATATTCCATATGTTTCTTATTGTCGTTCAGTCCGGGGGAAAGCAACAGCTCATTAGTCCGCCTCTCAATACTTTCTGAGCTCCTCAGCCTATTTGTGGCATTCATTCCTACTGAAGATGTACATTTTTAAAAACCGGTTACCATTTTTAACAAGGATGAGATGTTTCCTAAAACACCGAGGCGCTATAATTTTTTAGCAAGCGTTGATAAAACGGGAGTGAATAGTGCATTTGTATTAGGGACTATTTATTTATATTTAACAATAGCAGTCTGTGACACAGAGGTTTAAGCTATACCTTATCAGGCTTTAGATGTAATCAAATCATTTTTAAGGATTTTTTGATGATCAGAAAAATATAGAATATCACATGGCGTGTTTTTTTTTAAGTCTCCAAGTCTGTATACAGTTTGATCACCCCTTTCTATTACCAGGGGGTGAACGTCTTCTTTTTCTCATTACCCCGACACCCCTTGTGTATTGTAGAGGTGCTTTATCTCTCTCTTACTCTCTCTGGACTCATCCATCAGTCTGTAGGCCACACACACACACACACACACACACACACACACACACACACACACACACACAGATGCTGATCAGTCTTGAATGGCACTTCTCTCTAACAGGAGATGTTCTGGCTCCTGCTACCAGCCGGGTTTGATTTCCAGACATGCACTGCTTGTGTGTTTTCAAAGTGTTTCCTCTGTCGGTTTATGTTTACGTTGTCAAGTCCAGCCGGTGTCCTCACTGCAGCCACAGCCGAACCTTATTTTGAATCCACCCCATATGTCCTTCCTCCAAAAAACAAAGTTCAGTCTGTCAACGTTTCAAATCCGGGACGTTTGTGCATTTGTGTGTCCGTTGTTGTCCTTGTGCACATTTGTGAGGGTCTCCATGTGTCTCGGCGTGACTCGGAAAAGGATACCTTGCCTGACACGGCCAAGTTAAAGTGCAGCATTTGGAAGGAAAGGGCAGCTCATAGCCAACGCTCTCTTCGCTCTGCCTCCGTCTGTAAATCTGCCAGTGAAAACCTATTAATTATCTCCTCGAAGGACCTGCTGGCTGGCCGGCTATCACTGGCTGTCACTATTTATGACTTGTCTCCTCTCTCTCTGCTGCTGCATTTTGTTGAAGGGCTGCGCTCCAACTGCAACATTTAGCCGCGGAAAGCCCCTTTTGCTTTTTATGTGGGCATGGGCATGACCAATGAAAACGGATTCTGAAGCTATCTGTCAGCTAGCCTCAGCTGGATCTCAACAGGACAGTGAATTGGCTTTAGAGCCAGGTCATGAATTAACTTTCTTTCATTCCCCTTTCCGTTAACCCATCCTTGCACCGTGTCTTAATTCTGGGCGATTAATTTAAGTCAAGGTTAATGAATTTCTCAATATTTCGTATCCAGAGCGACTTCCCACCCGTTGTGTTCCCCAGCCCATGAGCAGCGTACAGCGCGACAGAATCCGCCTCTCAGAATGATCACATGGAGGTAACACAGCAGTCGGCAGGTTCCTGGCCATGTTAAAAGGGCTGTACTTTGAAGGACGGGGCAAACACTTTTCTCTCCACACACCCGTCTGTAAATCTGCCAGGAGGAAACCTATTAATTATCTCCCAGAAGGACCTTTTTCTTGTAAGGCTGGCCAGTACTAGCTGTCACTTTTTATGAATTCTTCTCTACTGGTGCACTTTGAGGAGGGTCCCCGCTCCAATATCGCTGTAGAAAAGTTCTCCTGCAATTCAGCACAGTTTTATGACCTCTTGGCTTTCGAGGAGAGGCCGTCGGAGGGGAGAAAAGGATTTGGCTCTAATGTTCTGAATAGGTACAGAGCCTTTTCTTCTCACTTGATAGCTTGTTATGCAGGAAGCCCACGAGACTAAGTGTTGTGAGTGGCGGCATACGTCTGCTGGGAGAGCATTTCCTCCTTCTGATTTATTCACATTTGATGTTTTTTTTGTTTTTTTCTCTGTGAGATTTTGGACACGGCTGATGTGTGTGTGTGTGTGTGTGTGTGTTTGTTTGTGTTTGTGTGTGTTTGTTTTGTATGCAGGAGAGTGCCAAAGCTGCCCAGAAGATGAAAGACTGCCAAATGACTGACCGCGCAACACAGACAGAACACATGGGGCCAGAGGTGAGATACACACAGACCACACACACACACACGCACACACACACACACACACACACACACACACACACACACACACACACACACACACACACACGCACACGCACACACACACCCTCTCTCTCTCACACTCTGACAGATGTAAACAAAGCACTGTGTGCCGCACTTCAAGCGCGGGGAATGTGCTTTATGTAAGAACGCCTGAATCTATAAGATTACAAATAACTAAATGAAAATCAATTCTCACAAAAATCTTTCCCGCGAGCCTCTTCCTTCTCTGTCGTCTCTCTTTGTTATCCTATCTGTGCGATGTATTTTAAGCTGAGCCACAGCCGCCGCCCTTTCTTCCTTCTTTTCTTTCCCATTTCTTTAAGAGCATTTTCACATCGAGCTAAAGCAATAATCCATCTTACTCATTCTAAAGATGTTGTACTGCGGTGACATTCATATTATAGTCCACTACCTGCTCTCCTCCCCACCTTCCTCCAATCCCCACAGTGCTGAGAGAAGGGTGCTGTGCTGCTTCCTACCTAGGCCCTTGACATGGCCTCTTTGGCTTCACTAGGGGCTGACAGTATGGGAACGCAGCAGGCTTAATGGATGACTGTCTAAAAATGGCTGCCTGTAACGGAAACAGGAGCAAAGTTTGGGGTCTGCTTCTTTGTTTCTCGTCTCCTTGTTTCAAAACAATTTTTTTCATCTCCTCTGAAAGTTTCTTTCTACCTTTTAATCCTGCTGCGTATGAAGTCAGTCAGAAACATTGTTGAAGGGGGGAAAGCTGTTTCATTGTGTGAGCCAGTGGGTACACAATACTCACACTAACATACAGGGACTTACACACACGCACACATGCACACAGATAACATTTGACTTTACTCATACAATGTCAAAGTGAATGCACGTAACAGAAATAAACCTCTCCGTCTGTTGACTGTAATGTGTGTGCTGCAGAATACCAGCCGCTACACTACTGTGCTTCACAGAGCACTTACTTTAGATTCTTGGACTTGGATGCAGAGATTTGAACAAAATAATGCAACTAGCTTTGTACCTCTGAGATTCCCCCACTCATAACTGCACATATGATCAGAAGATGTATTACAATCATGGCAAGTCGTTTGTTCCCTTCAAAGAGCTGCTCTTCCCACAGTTTCACGGTGAATCCTGAGGAAAGGACTTTAAAATAAAGCGCTAAATGCCCAGTAATGATTCAGCTAATGCACATCATGTTGTTCATTGCTGCCACAGGTCTATTCCAACTAAAATGAGCCTGCTAAGTTTCAGGTGCTACATTTGCCAGACCCCATTGGAAACAAGGAAATGGTCCAGAGTGTGTTTTCTAATAGAAAGCGAGAGGGTTTTATTGTCTTCTGATTGTTCACAGAGCTAAGTGGACTTCTTTTGTCCAGTTCATCTTGACATTATTAACTATTGGATTGCAGTCATGACTTTTGCTCCATAATCTTTGTAGAGCCTTTGTAGAACATTGAACTACAACAGACTAGTTCAGTTATTTTGCTAAATGCTTTTGGTGGCGGAACAAGATCCTCTTAAGTTATTCACAGTGAATTTGGTTTGTCTGTGCTGAATCAAAGTGTGCAACTCAAATTAGAGACTGCAGATAGAACACATACCCCCCCCCCCACTCCCTCCATCCGCCCCCCCTCACACTGGAATTATTTTATAAAAAATATTGTGGTTATTAATAAGCAGTAAATGTGTCTATTATTAAACTAGTGTAAAATTAAAGTGAAACAAACAAGAATAACTCACTTATTTTAAAAGTTCCGTGTGGGTTGTGTCCCCCCCCCCCCCACCAACTAAAATAATTTTAAAAAGTACAGATCTCTTGGCCAGCTCCACGCAGGCGGGCTGTAGATTCTGAATCTTGACACCAGAATTGCTGAGCAGCCCTGGATTGCCAGTGACACTCCCCCTACATTGACCGTGTTTCTTCTGCGTCACCAGATGAGTCACACACACAGGTTCCTCCTTGTGCCGCAGAAAAATGCCACTTTGCCGACTGAGCCTGCATTAAGCTACAGCCTTCAATCCTATCATTTTATGACAACTGTCATCAGTTTTTTTTCTTTTCCCACGTCTTAAGTTTCCACCTCTGTATCTTTCTTTCTATCCCTTTCTCACAAATGCACACACTCACTCACACACTCACTCACACACACATCTTTAGATATGTCTGCGCCGTGCTCCATTTGCCATCACTGGCTAATGCATTTCTCATAATGTAGCCTGAAATGGCCCCACATAATTGTATATTTGTCAGTACTGGAGGCTACAGCAAGCAAGGGTGAGGGTTTGGGTGTGCAGTATGTGTTAGTGTGCAAATTTGTACGCCTGCCCGTGTGTTTGTCATTCAGTGTGTGTGTGTGTATGTGTGTGTGTGTGTGCTTGTGTTGTGAAGCAGTCATTAGTCCTGGCCTTGGACGGCAAAGTCAATAAAACTACAAAGAAACTTCAGTCAAATAGATTGCATTTATACCTTATAGACGTTATAATTAATTCAATATTCTGCTCGTTTGTGTTGTCATGCCTCACATGGCATAATTCGCAGATTAGGGTGGTGATGACACGAACAAAGACTGCATTTAGTTGAAGTACATAGAAGAAATGGACAGGCATTTTTATGTTGTTTTATATTCAGTTCTGGTCATTCTTTTCTGACTCTGATTTATTTCAATTATTTTAATTAAAACTAGTTTCAGACACCTTGATTTGCCTCATCGGGAGGGAAGTGAGAAAGATGTGTCCGTCTTTGCTCCTACAGTACAGTGTATATGAGGGGAGATTTCATCTTTGAAGATCCACTCAATTATATCACCTCTCTGAGGTGAAGTGCTTTGATTAATTTGCGGTTAATCATTCAAACTCAAGTAGTGCCACTAACTGTCTCATCTGCTCTGCAGGTGGAAAACAGCACGCTATGGCACACTAGCTGATACACCATTGGTCCATTCAAAAGGAGCAGGGCAATACTTAAAACATCAACTGAACAAGCTCATCGCTGCCTCGGAGCGTGTGTGGGAGGAATCGTAGTGACTCCTTCACTGCACGGTGTCCGGTCGGGACCACAGTAACCTTATCGTCCTATTGCAGCGCGTCCAACTTTAGGAATTCTGGCCGGTACTCAAGCGTATGGCATCGCTATCTATTATAAAACCAGTTCCTCGCTATGGAGGCCTCCATATGCTCCGGCCCCTTGAGTAGATGGGCTCTTAATTAGAGGAGCAGCTGGCTGCCCGCTAGCAAGCTAGGCTAGCAGCACAGGTGACTTAACTCAGCAGTAGCTACAGCATGTGTGGCCTGATTTTAGCCTCCCCCCCCCTGCTCCCCTCCTCCCCTCCCATGTGTCCATATCTGTGTGTGTTAGACAGAGAGAGAGAGAGAGAGAGAGAGAGAGAGAGAGAGAGAGAGACACACACACAGAGTGCGCGTTCATGTGTGTTGGTGGGTGTGTGGGAGATGCCGCAGCGTGCAGCAGGCCTATGTAGGTTAGCTACCCCAGTGCATCGAGGACAATCGGCTAGCAACAGAAAGTGTGTCTACAAGTGGGGCAGCTATTTCTACTGCTTCTGCCACTTCACGAGGTCGGCCATCGCACTCATCCTCTCTCCCTCTACCTCACCCTCCTTCTTTTTCTGGAACGTCCTCCTACTTTTCCTCCCTCAGTTGTCCTCCTCCTTCTCTTCCCTACCTGCGTTCGTTCGCTGATCCACGAAAGTGCAGAAGTTAGCTTTTCGAAGTTCCTCTGCTCTCCTCGCCAAGGTTTTCGGGGGCCACCAGGAACCCATCAGGGATTGTCCTGCCCTGGTTTCCCCCACCATCCGACACGCTGTCCTAGGACAGCTCCACTCTGCTTTAACCGGGATACCTTGTGTGTTGCTGTGCTCGGGGAGGGTCCAGAAAAGTAAAAGCTCTATCGATGGCTCCACTCTGGCAAGTGGCATTGTGCTTGCAAATGAATGTTGACATGAATTTGAGTGAGGAGAAATGACAGCTGAGATGCTCACCTTGTTAGCTCTCACAACTGTAGTTAGTAAATGTAAATTCACTGTGTTCTCAAAGCTGTAATGAATAATGGACCATTTTGCATTCATAACACACCTAAATCCTCCCTTCCTCAAACAGTGATTTATTTTCTCGATCTCTGCATAGTTAAATCAATTTAAGATGCAGTATAGTGAAAAACTGAGGGGCCTCTCAATCTACCAGATGTCAGTCCAGTCATCGTGATCTTCTTCAGCTGTAAATAAAGCCAAACCCGCTTTTCATTTTTCGTATATGACGGCAAATTGCGGTTGTAAATTTGTCAGAATGCTGAAAAAAGTGAAGGCCTGAAAATGCTTTGGGAAAGTGATCTACAACCTTATTTAAGTTCAATCCTCAAATACAAATAAAGCATCCATCAGCAGATACATCATATTGCCATTACTGGTGTCCACATAGCACACATAGATTATTTTGTCGTAGTTTTGACCTCTGCGTAGGTCACATACTAGAACAGTCTGTAGAGAAGTGGACAACAGGGGGTCTACGTATACATGTGCACATGGTATTCTGGGACCATGCGAAGAGGGCTGCGAACTGAAAAAGACCCACATATCCACCTGAAGCTGGCAAGGTGCAGTGTAGTGAGAAGGGCCAACATGGATGGAAGAGTGTGAACCAGCTCCACTGTCATTGTAAAGATTAAAGATTCCTCCTCTTTCTGTCAGTGTGCCAATGTAAAGATGGCAGGTAAGGTCTCAGAGAAACTGAGAAGGAGTAAGATAGAGAGAGAGAGAGAGGGGGGGGGGGGGCGGAGAATCTATTTAATGTCCCGCAGAGACTCTTTAGAGCTGGAGGTATGGTGACGGTTTGAAAGTTGTTTTTTTTTTTTTTTTTTTTTTTAAGAGGGGATTGAATCGATTGAGATTGCTTTCTTTCAGCGAGCTAATTTCATGGGCATTCTTAAAAGGAACATTTTATGGGGGGAATCAAAAGCTCTTGATGGTTAGCTCACTCTCGCTCCGTCTTTTTCACTCTCCTCTCTGTCATTTTCTATTCTCCCTAGATTTGTGCGACTTTACTTTTCTTTCCTCCTCTTTCTTTCCTTCCCAGCTGCAACAAGCAGCTCTATAACTCTCACCGTCCGCCATGCGGTCGGTCCACACAACAAAAAAACAACCAACGTTTTTACTCCAGGACGCTGAAATGTGAATGCGTCTACAACGCATGCACAGAGCCATACGCACACAAGAGCTTGTTACTCTCTTTTTGTCCCCACTTCACGCCCACCCCTCACTTCATCCCCTCTCTCTTCAGTCGCGTCTGAAAAGACGGAGAGATAGTTGAGGATCGTTTATCGCCTGTTCATGGGCTATTACATTTGAATGGAGCAACATTTAAGTAGATCATGCATATTCTTCCCTCTTTGTCTCTCATTCTGCGTCTCTTCTCTCTCCATCTCAAAAGAGAAGTACACTGAGGCACGGAGCGACGTTTTGTACGTGCGGAGGAATCATAGCTTTGGGCTAGATAAGTAATTCCATATGAAGACTTGTGCATACAACTCAAGATGTGAAAAGCCAGATATCGTGGTTAGGAAGTGATTTCATACGTCCATTTTGTGGATAGGACATCAGATTGTTGATGGATGGAAGAGAAAAAGAGCGATATGATGAACACTTGACATCGTTGCGGCGACTATTTAAATTTTTTTTATTTTTTTACAAATATTACTATACTCGCTAACATAAAGCCAACTTTATTTTTACGAGTTATGCCTACACTATTCCTTCTAAATAGCAAATCTATCAGTTTCAATGATTTCAAAGACTTCTGACAGATAACTTATTAGATATGTAAGAAAGCCAAAAGTAACTGACAGCCAATGCCAAGACAAGGCAATAAAAACAGGGAGCGGATTATCAGATATGTCTCTGTGGGACCTTATCACAGGCTGGAGGGTGAGATGGGATTCTCTGCTTGTACAGAATCCCCGTGCAGGACAAAAGACAAATTATCAAGAAAAGAACCACTTGTCTTCCTTACAAATGACAATGGCCTGTGTGCTTAACGTTGGCTAAAACAAAACAAAACAGCTGTTCATTTTTCATCCGAGCGAACTAGCGTAGTACTTAGGATGTTTGGACATTTGTTCTTGCTCTTGGATCTTTCCAGTCAGTTTTTCTAGTCAGATCACCATCTGATATGTCCTCACTTCATCCCTGTGGTCTTTTATCTTGAAACTGTGCAACGTTAAGGGATATAGCAAGTGTTATATATATATATATATATATATATATATCATGTTTTACAGTACTTACCTGCAAAGTCTTATTTGCAAATCACATTTTGGATGAAAGTTGTGAATATAAGTGTCAGTAAATATCCCTTTTGATAGTACTGTGACACACGACAACACTATTCCAGCTCATCGGCATCAGGGGGCGCTCGTGCTCGTGCACGAGGGAAAAGGCCACGCCTGTGTAAAGAGGAAGTCAGTGGGAGCGTGAGGGGCGGTAAATCTGAAGGGGGAGGGGGGGGGGTGTTTGTTTGGGCGTTGAGTTCAAATATTAACAATCTTTCTCCCCCGAAAGTCCACCTTTACCTGCGTACGTCTCGCGATACCTCTCGCCTCCTTCCAGCTGGACATGAACACGATCACTTGTACAAACTAAAGCAGAACAGCCATCGATTCTTTTACCTGGCCTTTGTTTTCCGGGGATGTTTTTGTCCGGGGTTATTGATCCAGAGGGTCAGCAGAAACAAGAAAGCTTTGGTCTAGCTTTGCCTTTACCCACGTCCAAATATCATCGCTGTGTACAGTGGTGAAACGGATCGTGTTCAGCAGGACCCCCCCCCCCCGCTGAGAGAGCTCCCCTAATGAACACCATCGGCTGGTCTTTACGTATCATCCTGGGGGCGGGGGAACCCTGGATCAGTACGTATGATGACAGCCATCACACGGCTCTGCGTCACCACGTCTGTGACAGCTTAAAGCGGGAGGACGGAGGGTCCAGTGCTGGTTGTGACTATGTAGGTCTCCAACGCCTATTCCTGTAAACTAGATCATTTTGTACGGCGGTAGTCCTGACTGAGTAATGGTGCTGCTAAGGATAGACATAAGAAAGACAGATAGAGAGAAAGAGGAGGAGATGGAGGCTGAGCACCAGAGAGGCAGTTTTCTGCCCTACTTAGTTTTTATACATTCTTTTTATGTCTGTCAGTCTTCTGGTCCTTCCATCTTTCTTCTAAAAATTTATGATTTCCCTAATCCTTCTTTTCTTCCTCTCTCCTCCTCCCTCCATAAAAATGCCCTTGGATTTCCCTTTCTTTCTCTCTGATCTCTCTCTATCTTCATATTGCTTCTCCTTCTCTGGCCCCGTACTACCTTTCCGCTCTGACCTCCATCTTCATTCCCCCCCTCCCACCCCCCCTTTCCATCATATTATTCCTTTGGCTTTTAGAATGTATGTCATTCTTCTTGATCCTTTGCTTTCTTTCTTTCCCTATCAGTCTTCCATGTCCTTCCGACGTCTGTCTCTTTCTCATGTCTCTCATCCATTAATTCCTTGATATCCTCCCGCTCTGCCGTGCTATATTCTCATCTTCATAGTCGGCCTCTAACCTGTATATCTCTCTGTTCACATTCCCTCCCTCCCTCCTCTCATTCCTCTCCTTTATTACCGTTAATCTTTCGCCCTGCCTTGCCCCTCCCTGTCGTTGCTCATCCTCTATTACAGTTTCTCTCTCCACGGTTGTTAACCCTCTCCTCCCCTCTTATTCACTGTTGGTCGTGTTCATGCTGTTTATTTGCTCATCAACTTCAGTTCTTGTGCTGTTATTCATGTTCACCGTGAGGCTAAAAGTTGAATCCAGCTAGTCCATCCATTCCTGGAGTTGTTCGTAGACAACGCTGGTCCTGTGGACAAGGATGGACGGATAGACAGGAGAGATACATACAGTAGAGTATTTTATGACAGTTTTATGTTGCCATCAACTTTTACTGTTCAAGATCTCTTTCCATCTGCCTGGTAGGATTAGAGCCGCGTGTGCCAGACTTTTTACTTAATGTTATAATCAGTGTGGTAAGGGAACGCTGGACAGCATTAGATAGTTTCTATGGATCAGCAGTTAGCTGAGGTTGCAAGGTGAACTGGATCGCAGTACAACGGTTAAACAGAGACACCCTTTATGTGTTGGTGTTGGCAGTATTTACCTGCACATACTCTCCAACACCTTCTTCGTATTCCTCATCCTGAATACTTGACAAACGGCACTGTAATAATGAACATTAACAGCATTATGTTTTTACATTAGGCACACATTGGTATTGACTGAATTATTATTTTTTGAACAAGCGTAACAAACGTGATGTAACGTGTCGCCCGGTAAGCTTTATAGGAGCCGGGAGGCCGATTCTGTTTCCTCGGGACGGAGCAAGGCTCGCTGTTCTCACGTGTTTCCAAACTCTGTGCTAAGCTAATCTAACTGGCTACTGCCTCTAACTACATAGTCAGTGCACAGCTATGAAAGTGACCAGTGATCAATCTGCATATATGCATGTTTTCTAAGCTGATGAAATATTATTTTAACTTGCGTAAGTTTTATAAATAGTCTTCATTAACACTCGTGTTGCTATGATGCGACTACAACCAGCTTATTGTACTTCTAATGTATTATTGTGAACTGTACATTTTTAGCTTGGCAATATTTATAGTTTAAGTAATAAAGCTTGCAAGTCTAACACATTGCTGGCTCCAGTATGGCCTGCCCTCTTCGCAGTCCAAAGTATTGTTAACGCAAGATCATTTAACTGTATTGCCATAACAAAACATCCACTAATTAAGGCAGAATGATTAACACTACAGTGTGCTTAAATATCCACTTAAAGCTGAACTCCTGAGCAGACATCCATATTGAGGCTAAAGGACAAATACCGCCCGACATATTAATATGCATTCAGCAAACACTAGCAGGATTACAAATTATCATTTAAATGCAAGTTTATCGACCAACTGTGTTTTCTCTGGTATATTAAAAGATGATGCAGGGTTTACTAATCATATTTCTTCATGCAGTTTGTTTCACTGTTTTGTTATTCAAAATAATTAGCAACAGGAACAGAGCATTACCTGCTTGGACAACATTAACATGGATAACATAGCTGACCATGTGGAGGAAAATACCATGGAAATATGTTTTTTTGGGGCATTGTGCGTATACATGTTTGCTCATTTGCCTAAAAAGAAAAAAATGGTGTCCTTGTCTCTTGGCTTCTGAGCACAATGTTGTGGAATCGGTATGACATTTGTAGTTTTTGGCTAGCAAACAGCAGTGTGGGAACAAGAAGAACAACCCTGTGTGGGAACATGAACAACAAGCCACCAGTATTTTTAAACCCTGTACTTTGCTGCGCCGTCACCCACCGGCTCTATTCTTTCTTCTGTTCATCACAACTGGTGCCAGTGATGCAAAGCACCTCACACTTTTTCCTAAATATTAGAGAAAGGAGGTAAGCGAGTCCCTGTTCCGTGTGTAGCCAGTGCACACAGCCAGGTCTTTTAATAGGCACCGTGTACTGTAGCTGTGAGTGAATGAATGAATGGATGAATGAATGAACGAAGCATGTGGGTGAGCCACATGGAAATCGTACCATCACTCAACTTTGTAAGCTGCTTTGCACCAATG